>JADKLZ010003886.1:3450325-3468522 GCA_021533235.1 Biomphalaria straminea | reverse complement strand
CAACCAAAAAAGTTTATCACAAACTAAATTATTCAAACATTAAAATTTAAAAAAAAACAAAACACAACAACATGGGATAATATAACTTTGTTTAAACTTACGAAGATTTTCCACTTCCTGTAGGACCAAGTATGGCATTCATACCAGGTCGAAATATACCACTGAATTTAGAAAAAAAAAAAGGTTAAATTAATTTCAATTTATTAAAATAATTTCAACAGAAATGATATATAAAATATATGTTTGGATAATTAAGTGGGTTTTTTTTTATTTCTATTTTTTTTTTTTTGTTTTAAATATTGAAAGCCAAGAATGTTACTAAAATAAAATATAAAATGTTAATAGAAAACTCATTTTCACTATTGAATCACAACTTTTAGTAAAACATTGAATTCGTTCAGATTAATGACTATGTCAGAGCTGAGCAAGAATTTTTTTTTAAGAGGTGGCAATTAAATAAATAGGTAATATAATAGGATTACAAAAGTTGTACAAAACTCACATCAACTCACATTGTCTGACTGGTACATTTTTTTTACATGTTATTTGTCCTATGATTGGATCAAGTTGAAACTTTTGCACAATTATTTGTTGCACCTAACAAAACATGAATCAATAAAAAAAATTAAACAATTAGTTTAAAAATAATTAGTAATTAATTATTTAGACTGGTATTGAAAAAGGGAAATAAATAAATACTTATTACCCGTGGATTTATTTCCATTATGCTTTGTACAAGTTTTTATCGAATGAAGTTGAAATTTTGCATAATTATTCATAGTTGAATCAATAAAAAACAATAACCAGTTAGTGAATCATAATTCATTAATTTTGTATTATATATATATATATATATATATATATATTTATATATATGGAAGTAATTTTGCTTTCTCTTAGATAAGCTTTGTTTTTATTAAAAAAAAGAATTATATTACAAATGTACATTAAAGTGTACTTTAATCTGTGTGACATGAAATAACTGTTCATTATCTCTAGCAAATTGTTTATCCTCTGTGCAGTGCTCATAAAGTGCCTCGATTGTCAAATCAACACTTTGGTCTAACAGGACACTTGACAAGATAATAAACACTAGATAATAAACACTACATTAGTAGGTCAAGAAGACTACATTTTATCTCATGTTTTTTTCAGATTTCTTTTATCAAAACAATAAATGGGACGCATTTTAATGCTAAATGTGCAAGAAGCCTTTTGGTGTTAGTCAAGCTCAACGATAACTCACTTGGTAAACAATATGCAAGGTAAGTTCAATAAATAAGTCTTCAAAAGTCACTGGTATAATTTTGTTTTAATTCACCTTTATTGCCAGAGATTTAAGTCATGTATTACAGTTTGTATTTCACTTGTTCTTTTACTACATAACCATTTCAATAATTATACATTCCAAATTTTTTAACTAAAATTTTCTTAAAATACACTGTGCAACTTAAATTACTTTATTTGAAATAATAATATGGAAAAAAAAATGACAAAGGAACATGCCTATATATATAGTAAGTCTGAGTTAGCAAGGAACTAGAAGAAGCGACTGTTTGAATAATATGTAAATTAGATCTATATTTGATAAAGTTTGTCATTACCTTTTTTAACATTTAAATGAAAATATTTAAAATATATTAAACAATAACGAATATGAAAAAATAAACACGCCATGACTAGCTATATTTTAACACTTATGTAGAGTATATATTCTCTAGATTTTGTGTTTGTTTGTTTTTTTGTTTTTTATTTTGTTTATTTGTAGTGCCAAATTTTATGAAAAGTGAACTGTCTATGATTTATTGCAGCCATCATTTCTAAAACTATCAGCTAATGCCAACAGAGCAAGAAATCCTAAGAAACAAATGGACACAGCTGGGCTGGTCATACAATACTTAAAGAACAACAGAAAATATTTCAAAACAGGATATGGTCCTAAACCCACACTGAAAGAAAAAGGCTGGTAGACAAAAGAAGCAAAGACGGCAGGACAGACCCAACTGGGGGGAATAGCAAAGAACAAAGGCTAATGATGAAGTCCTGTTGTGGCCTTACACTCCACTGGCAGTCAAATGGATCAAGTCAAATAAGTCATCATCTCTACCTGATACAATCCTTAAAGATTATAAATTTAGTCTGCTAGCATTTACAAGTAATAATGCTACAAATTGTAAAAGCTTTGACAGTATTTGTCCTGATATTCCTCTTTGATATTTAAAAAGAATTCAATTAATGGGACTGGAACTTTAAAATCACACCACTATTGATGTTTGTTTACTTTTAGTCTACTTAATTAGTCTAATTAATTTATTAATTTAATTATTAATTAATTTATCCATAAATTAAAATTTTATAACAAAATTATCATCTAGCCTTAGTCAAGAATTTAATTATTTTCAATTCAGATAGTTTATATGAAAAAAAAAATGATTAAGATAATACTCATAAAAATATATTTTTCCAATTTAACTTTAGTCAATACCTTTTTTGGAGTTAGCGTTTTAGTTCTGCATGTTTTAATATTTTTTGAGGGTCTTATAATTTTGGCTTTATTAAATGTCAATGTCTTGAGCAGGGTTTTTAGATCAGAAAAAAAAAAACTACTCTGATCTCAATTGTTTATTATAAAATATACATTGGCACTAGATATCCTTCAGTGTTCTGCTGTTCCCATTTAGGGCAACTCTTTAGATTCTGGGAGGCGCGGTGGCTGAGCAGTTAAGCGCTTGGCTTCTGAACTGGGGGTACCGGGTTCGAATCCTGGTGAAGACTGGAATTTCAGAATCTTTGGGTGCCTTTGGGGAAAAGTAAAGGCGGTTGGTCGTTGTGCTTTCCACATGACATTCTCGTTAACCGTAGGCCACAGAATTAGATGACCTTTACATCTTCTGCCCTATAGGCCACAAAGTCTGAATGGGGAACTTTCCTTTTTTTTTTTTTACTTTAGATTCTGGGAGCTTTACTAAATTATAATGTATAATAGTCAAGTCTATGCTGTAACACATACCTGACATCTTTCAAAATATGTTTCGTTGTTTTTTTCCTGCAAATGGATGTTCTAGTTTCAACTTCATAATTGATGTCATGAAAACTCAATACGCTGGACCCTTCCGTTTCATTTGTGATCCTGACTGCTCTCTCTCTGACAGACTCTAGGTGACCTTGATTGGAGTGGATGCTATCACTCAGAAGCCTTGTTTTGACTTCCGATGATGAGCTGTCTTGATGGTTATCCTGAAGAAGAAAGTAAAAAATTAGTGTGTAGTACACAAAAATTAGAGTGTAACTTTAACATATAAAAAAAAATAATTAAAGTTTCCCTTTCAGACCTTGTGGTCTATAGGGCAGATGATGTAAAGATCATCTGATTCTGTGGCCCATGGTTAATGAAGGTGTCATGTGGCCAGCACAATGACCAACCGCCTTTACTTTTCCCCAACTAATGTCAGGTAGCAATTAGAGCTGGGTGGACTCAGAGGCGCCCAAGGATCCCGAAATAAAAATCCCAGTCTTCACCAGGATTCGAACCTGGGACCCCCAGTTCAGAAGCCAAGCGCTTTACCATTCAGCCACCACACCTCCTTTTAACTATAACATGGCTAATACCCATGAAGTCTAATATTAGAACAAGATTTTTCTACCTTAGATTTAACTTGTAAAAATAAAAGGGACATGTGTCTAATAACTAAATGCTTTCATTTTAGTAAGCAACATTTCCATCTTCATTTCTAAGACTATTATTTTTCAAAACATTTTTTATTATTAATCATTTCAAAAAAGTTTAACAGATTTTTGTAAATACTTCTGATCTAAAAGTTCACAGCCAATCACATTGAGAAAGGAATCAAGCAAGATGATGAACCATTCAAGATTCAGGCATTGAATGCAGTGAATGGAATGCAAGTAGAAAACCAGAGTCTAAACATAGGTTGTATTTTTACTTGATAGAAAAGAAGGCCTTTTACAGACTTCACAGCTCTAATATCATCAATTTAGCTAGAGGTGAGTTGCTTAGACTTGATCTGTCTAATTTCTAAGTAGAGTCTAATTAAAATTAATATATATTTATAACCTAGATCTAATTTCTAGAATAAATATAAATGAATCTGGGAAGCAAAAAAAGGAAAGCATGTGGGGTGATGAAAAGAAATAAAACGTAAAAGTAATATACATGCAAACACTAGTCTTGACAGGGTTCAAACCCTTCCCGCTCCCATCCCCCGTTGACCTGCGGGAGGTTTGGACTAGGAAGTAAACTATCTTCAACTCTGAAGGAACATCCTAAACATGTAAAACATTTTACAAACAAACATTTTAATATTACAATATAAAGTCCTGCTATGTTAAGAATCCTTAATATTATTTGGAGACATTAGGTATTGCCTAATTTGCCTATATTGACTATACTGACCTATAGTCTGAGACTACTCAAGTCTAGATGAACACAGTAAGGCTAAGCTAAAATTAAACTTAATATAATCTTGTGAAGTCCAGTCTTTAACTTTTTACCATTATTATAGTAAAAGTCAATGGATTATAGTTTTATGTTTGTAAAATGTTTTACAGGATTCAGATGCTCCATCAGAGTTCAAGATAATCTACATCCTAACCTAAGACCTAAACCTTCTGCATGTAGTGGACCCAAGACCATCGACAACATCAAATGATAGCCCAGCAAATATTGCTTGACCAATAGATGTAATAGGACTATCCTTTAATTAGACTAGAGATCAAGATTATATTTTTTTAGTAGTAAATATGAGTATAACTGTAGGGGAAAAATCTTGATTTCAAGACTCTAGATCTAGAATCTAGAATCATCTCTTAGTTATTCCTAGTATTAGATCATTAGTAGAAATATAATATTAGGCATATAATTAGGGGGCTATATAATCTAGTCCCAGGGCCAGATTCTATAATGGCAACCTAGTTGTGTGCTAGATATATGAGTAATATAAGCTCTAGACTGTTGCATCGATGGTCCCAGGTTCAAACCCTGCCTACACTGGCCCTACTACAGCCATCCTATACCATCCTGGGAAATGTTTGAATTATGTGATTTATCTAGAATTCTAGATTTAGAATAGATTATAAATATTAAATTAAATATTAATAATAAGTTAAATAGAATAATAGATCGATATAGCTAGACTTCTAGATCTGATATTAACAATCATATCATTTAATTTGATAATTTTTATTTTTATGATTTTAAATTTAATTTTATTATTTTTATACTAGCAACTCTAAACCTAAATCAAATATAAATAAATATTCAAAAGTGCACAAGTTTAATTTACTATTACAGAAACTGTTTCCATTTGCAATTTTACGTTCTCCGCCATTATAACAATACTTTGAACTCGGTATTAAAGTCCAGTTTCTTTGTGTCTAATTAAGCCTAATCATGTGATGACCACTAAGAGAGTCTAGACTAGACTGTCTTTACAGTGCTACAGCTTACAAACACATCGGACTCTAGCACTGACACTCATTCTGCGTTGAGCACACAGTGTGCTCAAGTTTTGATGCAAAGTATCGATTCCATTGTTTACAATGAGAATGACTCAGTTTTGATTGAAAAAAATTCTGATTAAAATTATATTATTATTATCTTTGTGTTTGTATGCTTTAAAAACTTAATATTTTAAAAAATGAATTTAAAAATATGCTAATATTCATTCAAATTTGTTAGATCTATATTTTCGCTTTTATTTTATTGTAATCGATAAAACTTTGTCTAGTTAGATCTATAAGTATATCGCATTCGCGAAAAGATGAAAATCTAGATTGGTAGCACTATAATATCATTAGATCTACATAAAGCACATGAACAATGGATTATAGATTCTACTATTTAATTTAATCTAGATCTATATTGTAACAATGTGTGCAAGGGTTACAAGAGGGTGGCTGCCTGATTGTAGTAGTATGCTATGCATTATCGACGACATAAGCCATGGCCATGAGCAAACTGGAAAATCTGGAAGAATAACATCAGCTTCAGGGGCGGACTAGCTAGATTTACATGGGCAGATGCCCGATATGTCTCGACATAAAAAAAAAAAGTTTTTTTTTTTTTTTGTTTTTTTTTTTTAATACTGACAACAAAAAATGTGACTGCTGACTGAGAAGCCCGAATTTTTTTTAAATTAATTTTGTTTGAAATTTAACAAATTTAATTTAGGATACATGTCACATTGAAAATTTTAAAGATTTATATAGGCTGAGAAGCATCATGATGTTTTACAAGAAATTGATTTGGACAAAATTATATACGATGTGGCATGGACTAATTTAAGCGATATATAATTATGCCTTCTCTATATAGTCTTTAAGTAAAACAGAAAGTTTCCAAAACATTTAATAAAACATTAATTTTTAACTCATTAATGTTGTTATTCACCTATATTATGGTACTTTACAATTTTCTGACTACATACAATGATACACACATTATGTAATGCTACGCAAGCATACATCCATGCAGTTTTCGATGCATAATCAAACTTTATATAGATTGATTCCCATACTAAAACTGAAGAGACGACTGTTACTGATTCGAGCTTCTTTATGCGGATGACTGCTTGACGCAGGAGCAGGTGCTTTAACATACTGTCAATTCATTTGCTAAGGCTGATGTCTCGTGGCCTGTCTATCAACCTCAGAAAACAAAGGAGGTCACGCTCCAGAAATCCCTACTAGGAACTAACTCAGCTCCATAATTCAAAACAAAATAAAAACTGGGATGGTTGCCTGGTCGATCGGTATGCGCGCTGGATTGTCGTTCGGACTTATCGATGGTCCCAGGTTCTTACCCTGCCCGCTGCTAACCCCCGTTGTCCTGCGGGAGGTCTGGAAGTAAATTATCTTTAACTCTGAATGGACATCCGAAACCTATAAAACATTATACAAACAATCAGTGTAGATGGCCAGCTCCTCCTCCTCCTTCTTAGTTCTCCTTAAATTGTTGGAGGGTTCAGATGACTAGACTTGGCTAGACTATCTAAGATCAACTGCGTAGTTGTTTTGCAGATCAGGAAGCCATGGGCGCACGCAGGGGGGATGCAAAGGGGTGCACTTGCACCCTCTGGATTCCGAGTAGCCAAATTCTATCCCTTTTTTCACACCATCAAAGCAATTAATTTCGTCTAAGTAGCAACTGAACAAGTATAGTGCTTCCACTGGTTAATGTAGTATTAGATTAGTCTAGGCGTATCAGGAATGATGACCGATCATGTACGTGTACGCCTCTGAATACCGAGTAGCCAAATTTTAGCCAATTTTAATTTATTTTATAATGAAATAGACCTACATCTTCCAGATCTGTTTTGTTATTATTACGTAGATGTAGACTTAGTCAGAATCCAGGGGGGGGGGGTGCAAGTGCATCATTGATTCAAGAGCTATATTATAAATGCCACAAAGTCGACTTTCTCAAGACATTCTGTATGGTGATGTAACAGAAGACAGGAGATCCTCTGTTTGTCCACTGTTAAGGTATGTATGCAAACGCGATATAAAGCTCTTCAAAATCGACAATAACAGCTGGGAAAATGTGGTATTGGATAGATTCAAATGAAGAGAGAGCATTTAATGAAATTCTGGATTGCAGATGCCACACACAACAGTTGTAGATAGAAGGGTGAAAGTACAAAGGATTGTCCTCTTTAGTCACACAAGAAGTTGCAAAGGGAAAAAAATCGTCTCGCGACGTATATATAATGCTACAACTAATAATATTTAGTTAAGGTCTAGAATCCTAGAGTCAGATGTCCAAATGGTTCGAGACTTCGTCCCTTTAATGAACCATGTGAACAGATAAAGGCGTCGTTAATCTCATGGCCAGGATGAGAGATTGGCTCTTCACCGACCTCTCTGTCTGGAGACCCCCTGCAACTAGGTGATCAAGATTCACACCCGTTTGGTCGTAGGACACGGCTCCTTGAGCCCACATGAGTGCCCCCTCCCATGCGAGGCCGGAGGCCGAGCCCACGGGGGCCCCCCATATGCCTATGAAGAAATCCTTGCCAATTATCTTTCGGTGTGATAAATGCTTTATTTTCTTTGAACAAAAATAAAGAGTGTAAATATAACGTCTTGCGGTCGGTGACAGTGCCCAATAAAATAGCAGGTGAAACACGTCCACCAGTTTACAAAAGAAAACGTTGATTCGGATCAACGGAGCTTTGGAATTAGCAAGAAACAAAAAAAATGCATCATGAATTAAATGCATTTTCTGGGTATTTTAATGAAGAAATTGTAGATATCTCATCACTGAGGAGATGTTTTTGAGTGTTCATTTTGTTGATGGCAATTGTATTCGACTTCTTTGGTTTAGTTCATGTGGTTCAGAGAGACGCACTGCATGCGTCTAATGTCAGTCTAGAACATGGACGAAATACTCGGCCAAGGCTGCCTCCTGATGGCTATGTAGAATAGTATTCTTTCATCATAACTGTCCCTAGCTATAGCGTTGGTGCTAAATTTACCTCTTTTGTGTGATACACAATTAATCAACTTAAAAGTACGAATCCATTCGAGATTTAAGTCTCAATTTTGAGATCTTTGACTATTTGGCGGATCTTTAAAAAAAACGACTGCACATGCGTAGTATATGCCTTCTCCTCTTGTTTCTGATTTGTCATTTCATTTCATTCAGTTTCCACGGTGTTGCAGTCTTTCCAACTTAACATAGAAGCCGCTCAACAGTACATCCTTATAAATGCCATAATCAAAAACCAACGTTGACCTAGCTGAGAAAAAAGTCAGAGACATCATCCTGAGAAAAGAGAGACTGCTGGCAGAAAAACCTGATACTGGATATTGAAGATATGAGAGAATTCGCAGTCGATAGACTCACTGAGAAAAACAACAACATATGTTTGGATTTTGGGAGTTATTACAGAACACGGCTTTACATTATATAGGCCTATCTTGATTCTTAAGTTTCTTAATTACGTCTCGCTTTTCGAGCAATAATAATGGTCAGATCAACTTGTTTTGTCCTCATCCTAAAAGCTGCAATGCAAAGAAGAATATCAGAACTGCATGATAAGCGTTCATTGCCAGCTTGTCCATCGCAGCGAAAAGCAATGCATTAGTAAAGTTGTTGACATTCGGCAGCCACAATCAACGTTTGCAGTTTTTGTTTGATCTAACGTAGGGAAGCACGGTCCTCAAGGATAAAGTTAACAATGTGTGCAGTAAATACTTT
Organism: Biomphalaria straminea; assembly: GCA_021533235.1. Classification (NCBI taxonomy): domain Eukaryota; kingdom Metazoa; phylum Mollusca; class Gastropoda; family Planorbidae; genus Biomphalaria; species Biomphalaria straminea. The sequence continues at coordinate 3,459,302 of JADKLZ010003886.1, read as the reverse complement.
GTTCACGTTTTTAGTTTTTTATTTTTTATTTCATGAGAAAAGTAGAATTTATTGTGCACTTTATATCGATTAGGTACGAGGGCCCGAATAGGGGGCAGTTCTTTTCTTTATTATTACAACAAGAAAGTTGAGGCTACGACTTTGAGCCATGGGTAGTAGCTTGCACCCCCCCCCCTTGCAAAAAAAACCTGCGGGGGCCCATGCAGGCAGCCCCATCTATATAGTGTTTTTCTTCAATTGGGGTATTTTGAGGTTAGTGTCTTGCTCGGGCCTTTTATTAAAGAATGCAGTTTTGGAGGATATGATCAGTATTCTCTGGTGACACTCTACAAAGGAAAGTTTCAATTTTCAGTTTCCGAAAAATATATGTTTTCTCATTCTATTGTGTTCGCCTTAGGCGTCGTCTTTCTTATATTTCGGAAGAGAGCTTGTCAGGTATGTCTCGTTATTTAGCTATTTCGGATAGAGTGGAATTTTCGATTATGTATCATGTCATTCTCCCGCTCGGCAGGTGTGTCAGCCTTCTTATTTCCTTCTATTTCAATGTTGAATCAATATCTGCTGCCAGTAGGTTACAAGGTCTGCCATGAGTTGTTTCTTCGGTCAGGAAGACAATCTGATTGTTTGGCGTACTTTGGTGGTTTTACTTTCTTATGTGGCTGTCAGAGAGCTCAGCAATTGCTATGGGCTTTCTAGTTTTTCTCCATAGGGCCAATGGATAAGTATACCATTCTAGCTCCTTTGTATGTGGTATAAATAATTTTTTTGGGATGAAGCATCTCGTTCGTTGTTAGGGTAATGAATGCATGTGTAGAAAATATTTCATCAATTCCTTAACTTCTGTTGGAATGTTATACCCTATTTTCCATACTGTCTCGTATAGAGGTAAGAGCGCAATTAGTCCCATAGTGGAAACGCTATAATTAAATTGCATTTTGTTTAGCGGATTTATAAAAGTTTGTCGTTGTTTTTTTGTTTTTTTTTGACACTACTTTCTTTTTAGATTCAGAGATTCCCGAAAGAAATTAAACTAATCCTTTTAAACGGTTTTTACTGCCAGATTAGTGGCTGCTTATTATTAAAGAATTTTTATTTTTATTCTCTCGTCCAGAAAGACCAGGGCAGCGGTGTATTTTATTTTATTTTATTTGCTCCTGTCATATATCTTTAACCTTGTCTATTCTCCTTAGATTTGTTTGGGTTGTTGAGATCCCCTTAACTTAACTTAAATAGACCCATGTCGATCAACGCCAATCACCTTGGTATTAGATGTTACAAAGCCGGTGTCGCTATTCTGTTTTAGCGTACTCACTTGAAATACCTAAATCTTTGGAATCAAAGACAATGCGGCCTGTGTCATTCGCTGTAAACCAGTATGGTAGCTGGTGGGGGATGGTAGCAAGGGAATCATAAAAAATGACAACGGTAGGCCCTATATGTGATCTCTAGATAGAATACTACCCTCCCCCCTTTTTTTTCATCAACACAAATACACACACACATACACAAACACGATAAAAATAAATATGTAGGTCAGTCCGGCAAAAAATGCGAAAGTGAAAAAAGATTTTCAAAATGGCGCTAAACATAAATATTTGTTACTATTCAGTCTATTGTTACTAAGTAGGAATCTAGTATCTCTAGAATCTAGATTCTAAAGTCTATTAAGCCTTGCCTAGATCTTAGATCTACATTAGATCTAGATCTCTAGCTTTTTATATTCATCGACAGACATTGACTCCTACTATCTAGTAAATCTAGTTTATAAATTATAGACTGACTAGAGTCTAGAGTAAAGTAGATGATATTATAATGATACTATATCACTTTTATCAGTATATCATTTTTTATTTAAATTAAATGCTTAGAAAATTATATATTTAATAAATTGGACAGTAAATTTGCCACGCCTCCTAAAAAACGGGGTTCTTTTAAATTCTGTTTTTATCTTAGTCTTAGACATATGTCACTTCCATCAACAATACTTATACTGAAAGGGAAACTAGATTTAACCAATCGTATCGCTTCTTTCTTACAGTAGCTGTCAGGCTCTTAGGCTTAGTGACAGTATAGTCCAGAGCTATGCAATAGTTTTATATATAGAGAGAGATGTAAAAGTATTAGGATAACCAACTCGAGAAAAAAAAAACATTTTTATCTAAACCTACCCCAAGAAGTAAATATATCGTGTGTCTGACTGATTCGAACAAACTGGTCAGAGTAAGGTTAGTCTAGACTACGTGTAGTCGGTCATGACAAGACAACCAAGCGATAATGTTTGTTGTGTGTTAAGTGGTCAGGCGAGAAAATATACACTGCCGTGGTTAGTCAAGCATGTAAATCTCCTTTTAATACGCATTTTGTTCTTTGCTTACAAGATCCTAGATCTAACCGTATAGACGGCGATTTATTTTTTGAATGAGAATTTGTATCTATGGTCTCACGCTATAAAATGAGTCAATAGATTAAATTAATAGGTTAGTGTGACGTCACATAGAAACCCGGTGAAAGTCTGACTGTTTTGGATGCGCAGAAAAATAACGTCAGAAAAAACATCAATTACTAAGTTATTATTTCAAATAAAAAAAAGAATAATATATTCATTATCTGTGAATCAAAACACATATTATATCAAAAATTGTCAAAACCATCGGAGTTTCCCTTTAAGTTAAATTATTAGAACTGTAACTTTAGACATAGACTACTTATTAGACTAGAGTATTATAATTATTGTATTTGTTACTTGTATAAATTATTATAATTATACTTTTTTTTTATACTCATCATCATTCTCATGATTATAGCTGAGTCTTAGTTATATTATATAGATCTAGCTAGTATACAGTTATAAAATATAACTTAGACTTCTAAAGTCTAAAGACTGGCTTAGTAAACTAACTTCTTAGTTTTATTAATAAAAACTAAACTTACTTACTTTGTTTAGTTTTCATTACTTTTAGTTAGTTAGTTATAGTAGTTGGTATAGTAAGTAAGTAAGTTTACTTATTATACTAGAGACTCTCGCTCTAACTGGGCCAGTTCTACCTTAAAATCTAATTCCTATAAAAATAATTCTAAAGACATCTATAATCAACCATCATAAAAAAATATAACTACATTTATATAATTAATATAAATAATAAATCAAATGAATCTAAAACTAAACAGACTTGATCTAGATCTACCATCATAAAGAAAAATATAACTACATTTTTATAAATAATATAAGTTTATTATAAGGCTTATCTTCAAGTCTGAAGATTAGTGAGGAATGCAGTATTTCCCATGACTGCACAGCCCCAGCTGTGAACTACATATTTTGCCACACCCAGGGCAAGCATAACCATTGTCATTGTCTGCAGCTAGTTGATTTAGATTTTCTTTTCATGTCTGTCCTCAGCAGTGGATTTTCTTTTGGTCTCAAATGTGTATCCCATGGCCTTTGTGAGTGACCTCCAGCTGTCTCGTTCTGAAGCCGCATGCAACCAGGTGCTCTCTTCTAAGGGGAGCTGGTCGTTTCCGTGGGACACCTCTGTTACCTTGATCACCTTTTAGCTCACCAAAAGGACTGCTTTTGGTACATACGTTCATCTCCCATATGGATATATGTACCCTGCCCAGCTGCGACATACATATTTTGCCACATTCAGCGCAGACATGTTAGCTAAAGAAAGTTGGCGCCTAAGCTGGTCTTTGAAGCTATAGTTATAACTACATAACATTGTGAATAATAAATGAGTTGCATATTTGTATAAATAGACATCTATTAATTTATATTTAACAAATTTTTTTTATTGCTTCAGATAATTATTAACTGCTAAATGATTGTGGTTTGACAACCATGAGGCGTTCTGCAGCACCCAGTCGAGTTGGCCTCGAAGGATTGGTTGCTAAAAAAGCAAAATTTAGTTCACCATCTTTGAAATCTGATTTACTAAGTAATACACAAAATGTATCTCCTACAATAAGTTCCCAGAATGCCACTTTGAAAACTGTTCAACATAACAATGCATTGCCATCTTCGACACTCTTTAGTCCTGGGTGAGTACTTAATTATTCTATTTTTTTCTTCTAAATTTTACACTATAATTAAATACATATAGTCAAGTATAATTAAGAATGGGATGTGGCCGATTGGTAAAGCGCTTGGTTTTCGAACCAGAGGGTCCCACGTTCAAATCCTGGTGAAGACTGGGATTTTTAATTTCAGGATCTTTAGGGCACCTCTGAGTTCACTTAGCTCTATAATGGGTACCTGACATTAGTTTGCGAAAAGTAAAGGCAGTTGGTGGTTGTGCTGGCCTCATGACACCCTTTAAGCCATGGGCTACAGAAACAGATGACCTTTACATCATCTGCCCCATAGATCACAAGGTCTGAAAGGGGAACTTTTTTTTTTATAATTAAGAATAGTATAGATATAGTACAATTAAGTATAATTTATTTATATAATGAAGAGGAGGCTGTGAAACTTCTTCTTCTAGCCAGTTTTTTGTTGTTGTGATGTAAGTCTGTGTCAATGCAAAATAATGTGCCATGTAGGTGGTGTATACTTCACCAGTAGCCAAGGCTGCTAATATTATGGTTTGATTTGATACAAATGGTTTGCAGCCAGTTGAAATTCATTCCTATTGGGTCAGTAAACAAGCTGTCAACCATTGAGGCAACATTATCCATTCAGAGTCTCATACCATCAATGAACATTTGACTCTCACTGAATGCAATATTTCCTGTGTCTTGAAAGAAAGCATCTGTCACAATTGTACAAATGTTAGGTACTCTAATTTTCTTAAAGTCAATGCCATTGTGTTTATTTTTTAGAGCAAAGTTAAGGACAAACACAGAGCATCCTGAGGAAGTGAAGAGAGATATAACCACTGTGACAATGTTGGCTTGTATGCCCTTAAAAACTGTGAATCATGAAGACAAACTTGACCTTCAACCTTTAAATTCTGGATTCAGTCCACAAAAGGTAGTACATTCATCGAACCTTTTTTCTTAATAACTGTAAGATTCAACTTTCCATTATCTTTACCTATGCCTTATTAAATGTTTGATGTTTGATAAGAGTACATTTGACCTAGCTCGGATCACATTGATTGTTTGTACAATCTTAGGGTATAACCCTGATGGTATTTGATTGTTTGTAAAATCTTAGGACATAACCCTGGTGGTGTTGATTGTTTGTACAATATTAGGACATAACCCTGATGATGTTGATTGTTTGTATAATCTTACGACATAACCCTAGTCATGTTGGCAAAGTGTTAACACAAAATGAGAACACTTTTTTGTTCACAATCTAAAAAGTTTTAAATAAAATTATTTGAATCTATATTTGCCTGAGTCGGTAGTGTTGATGACTGATCATCATGAATGAAACACACCAGAGGGTTAAATTGAAACAACTTTCATATCAACATACTTAAGTCAGCTCATACTTTATATGCATAAGCAGTGATGCAATTAAGTAAGTATACATTCCTAACATTCATCTTAAGCTTATATGTTAAATTTTGCTCAAGGTCCCAACACCAGAATTTGATTTGAAGAAAGACTCAAAATTTTACACTGCTAAGACTGGCACAGTGTCAAACCTACACAGACAACCTGTTAGCAGCAATGTTCCAGATGTGACATCAACTCCTGGGTCCAAATATTTTCAAGTTGTTTGGTGCAAACTGTCAAAGAAGAAACACAAAAAGTGGGAAGGGGATGGTAAAAAAATTGTTTAAGATTTTTCTTGTTTTTAGAAATATGAAACTTTGTTTGACAAGTTTACTTATTTACTAAAACAGTGTGCTTCTTTCTTTGCTCTCAGCTGTACTTGTTGTATCAGGACGTTCTGCCACTCTGTACGACACTGAAGGGAAAGTGTAAGTTGTTTCAAAGCAATAAGCATAGTTTAAATCTCACAAGTCTCTGACCTTTTATGAGTGCATGATTTGTAGGCATATCAAGTTTGTTGAGGCTGCCTTTTTTAAAAATATGTATCACTTATTTAAGGCAATCTTTCACTTTGTTAGTTATTCAAACGACAATAATATGTATATAATTTTTTAAGATGCTTTTTTTGAATAGCAGTTTCTCAGTCTAAGTTAAAAACACTTAAATTACATGTCATCGTCACCTCCCCTATTTGCTTTGTACTTACAAAAATACAGATAGTACTTACAATATATAGACATAAATATCTAAATTATTTATAAAACTGAATGATAAACACATTTGAATCTTTCACCAGTATTGGCCGTGGTAGTGGATATAAAGTTGCTCAATTGGACTCGTTGTCGGAAAGTAATATGTTAGTAGTAGCAGGGAAAGAGGTTGAAGTAAGTTTCTTGTTTCAAAATGTTTTACTTTTGCAGACTTTTTATTCTTTGTCATTGCAAACTCATCCCCACTGTCAGAAATGACTTCTGTTATTTATAAAAGATTTAGAAATATGTAAAACTTGTATGAGGATTGTATGCCTTATGGAAAACTGAAAGATCATTTGAATTGGACAAAAATTGTAAAGAGTTGTGGATTTGAAGACTTGATAATGAGACATACTTTGTGTAAGAAAAAATCATTTTGGATCTTGGCCTATTTTCTGTACTGTTTATTTTTGACATTTTATGAATGACAACACTAAGATGAACTGAATCGATCTTTTGTAAGGACAGTGACTAAGAGAAAAAAAAGTCCTATTTGTTCCTTTTTTTTTTCTGACACAAATCTCTATAGAATATGATTAATTAATGTTGAGTACCAAATACCCCCAGTACTTTGTTTAATTAGGACTACAAAAATTCAACTGTCAATGTTTCATTTAATATTTTTACAAAATGGTCTACATTTCTTTAAATCAGATTTTGTCTGTGATTAAAGAAGAAGATTTCAAATCAGGTAAATGTTTCAACGCTACAGGAGTGGATACAAGTTCTTCAGTTACACCTGCAGGATTCAATCCAACAGTTTCTAAAGGTTAGTATCAGTGACTATTTTAACTTTTGTTTTTCAAATAAATACATCTGTATGTATTTTATTAGATTAACTAAATAATCTCAAGGATATTTGTGTGTTATTGCTTGGTTTAGTAAAGGCTCTCTTTATTCTAAGAAGCAAGGTAATTTATAATAATACCAAGAATCATATAATAAATGTTTAAAAAAAAAACTACATTTTTAAATTACATTTTTGTACAGTTGCATTTTAGTAGTGTAGTAGTGTAGAGCTTCATGTATTTTATAATGATTATTTTCCAGGGAATCCCAAACCATTCATCAGCCCCCTTTTAAAGTCTTCCAATGACTCTCAACCTGTAAGTATGTGACTGGGCAAAAAACAAACCCTAACATATTGAATTTACTTCACTATTGTACAGTCAATAGCAATGAAGCAAAGGCAATCTTGGTGTTTCAGCCTTAAAATATAAATTTTCCAAAGCAACACACACATAGATTAAACTAGACAAAAAAAAAATTAATTTCATCTTGAATGTTCTTTTTTTTTCTTGTCTATTTTTATCAGTTTAAAAGTTTAAATTAATTTTTTAAGGCTGAATTTTAAAAAAATCTTTTGGCTTTTTTTTTTTTTTTGTAATTTGTGAATTAAACGTGATTGTAGGTATCAAAAGATGTTGCAGAGAAGCTGCCAACCTTACCAAAGCATGATCCTAACTTACCAGGAGCTTTAGTCCTGCCTCAACCCAGTGCAGAATATCAGGTAGTAAATAACAAATGCAAAATTACTGTTTTAAAAATGTCTAAATTATCTTTAATTTAGAACAATGATTCTTGCCTACTTAAAAACTTATTTTTACAAATCATTTTTGTTGAAATCCTCTTTAAAAGTCATATGCTTTCATAGTGCATCTATCATATGGTACCCACATTGTATCTTAAATAAATAAATATCTTTAAATCTTAAACAATTTAGCCACACAAACTACTATGCTTTTGCTCTTAGATGCATTAAAATGTTAAACCTTTCAAACAGGTTTCAAAAGTATATATTTTTTTTTACCAAACACATATATTTATATACACTTACACAATTGATTGTATCACACTTTTAATTGGTTGTCCTATTTTCAGTTGTTAGAGACTTTGTATCCAGTATCTTAAGTTTTGATTGCTTTATATCTTTATATGCATGAGCATTGTAAGCTTACTTTTTTTTTTTTATTGATTTCCAGTGGAAGTATAACCAACAAGGTCAGCCAGTGGTGGATGTTGTTGTGGATCCTTACCTCTCCAGCAGTTTAAGAAACCATCAGAGGGAGGGTGTGATGTTCTTGTATGAATGTGTTATGGGCATGAGGAACTACCAAGGTCATGGAGCTATTCTGGCGTAAGTAGTTTAGGTCAGTGAAGATAAAAGGAAGCATGAAGCTTTTATGACTGACCCAATAGTGCCCATTGCAGTAGGATGTATTTATGGGATTGGTCTAATGTGGTAGGATACCGGTACATTACGATGTGATAGCAGCAGTTTTTTTTAACTTTCATTGGAAAAGAACTCATCACATTTCGTCAAGACAAGAGTTTTTAGATTCATTTTAGTGAAAACTAGATATATTTTGTAAATTTTTTTAAATTTGAAATGAAAATGGCGATACCCCAATGCATAAGGCCTACCTGGGAAGTTGAGTATTCTTTTAGTTTATTTTTTTCTTAAGGTATTAAAAGAATTTGAGCAACCAGAAATAAGCAGGTATTGGATGAAAGTTTCTTGAACATAAGTAACTGGTAGAGAGTGTGCTGTTAGGTTAAAAATCTAATTGTTTTACAGACACTGTAAGGAACCGCTCATTTCTTGTCAGTGACATTGAGCACCTCATAGCTTACTGTAGCAGTCATTTTCCAACCTTTTGAACATGCAGCACAGACACATTTGAACTTTGTGTTGACTTTTTGTTTTCTTTGATTGCTTGTATCTATCAAAGGCACCAAACATTGTAAGTTTAGATTTACTCTTAAAAGTTGTTTTT
>JADKLZ010003886.1:3430337-3444379 GCA_021533235.1 Biomphalaria straminea | reverse complement strand
ACAATAAACAACTGTCTTTACTTTCCCCAACTAAAGCCAGGTACCCATTAGAGTTGGGTGGACTCAGGGGTGCCCTAAAACTACTTTTCATATTTTGAATAGTAAAGCATCTAGTATTTTTTTACTGACACACTTAGTTGCACTAGACTGGAATAAATGTATATTAGTGTATTATCAAGGTGTATGTTTCTCCATGTATACAAGGAAAATGCTGTCGAAAAAAAAAAGTTAATTTGTTGTTGCTCTTTTTATTTCAACATTGAGAAACATAATCAAAATGTAGTGTCATGCATATTTATGTTTACCAATCATAGGTTTCTATATATGATGGGCTCCTGACTTATTTTTCTGATAAGTTTGATGCAGAACATTTTAGTTGTGAGGATTCTGGTAAAATGGTGGTACTCTCTGGCCTTCTGGCAGCAATATTCAGACATTCCTGCACAGAGAAAGTGGTTTTGGTCTCAAACCACACAAAGGTATGAACATTTAAATTCCACATTTTCATATAATTTAGACTTGCTGCTTATCATGTGCCTGAATAGTAGCCATGTATTTTTTTTTTTAGTTTGTTTTGGGTAAAAGTTTCAGCTTTTGTAGAGAATGTTATCAAAAGACAAAAAAATAACTAAAACAAAACAGGGTGCTAGTATCAATCCTTTAATTGTTTCTTCCTTAAGACTTGACCATAACCTGATTTAGTTTGAAGATATAAATAGTTTTGTGTTTGCTGATCCATATGTCTTGAGGTTATAACGCATAAGTAAATACCTCTCATTGATATCTTGATAAGAATAAAATAAAATGTTCCATTGGTTTGATAGTATTTGTAAGAGGTTCTGTAATTTACAAGATAAAATACTAGTACTGTTACTTCACTTATCACAAATTATCATAAATAATGAACATCCTTTATATCAAAAAAGTTCTTGTTTGACAGACACTGGACTTTCTGCAAATTTTCTGTGATGCTTATGGTTATAAATATCTGAGACTTGATGGCACAACACCTACTGGTCAGAGGCAGGGTCTTGTGTCCACTTTCAATAATAAGTTTTCTCAACAAAGTAAGTTACAAGTGTATTTGAGGATTTAAGTTTTCTCAACAAAGTAAGTTACAAGTGTATTTTAAGGATTTAACTTTTCTCAGCAAAGTAAGTTACAAAAAGACTTAAGGATTTAAGTTTTCATTTTTTGTGCCTGTCTTAGACCAGAGCTTTTCTTTAGGTGTGTCTCACGACATTGATGAGAGCCCGTCAAATGTCTCTTTTAGAGACCGCTGCCTGCTGCTTTCCTCTATGCCAGCGAAAGCTAAATGGCGCCTGAGTTGATCTTTTTAGAGCTTCCTAGTGGTACCTCTGTTACCACATCATGCGATCATCGACCATACAGCATAGGTGTAAATTCTGTAAATACATAATCCAATAAAATGTAAAAATAGCAGTTCTGACATTCTATTGATTTACTGCCTATTGTGATGGATGGTTGTCTGCCTTGTAGTTAATTGTTGATGCCTTTAATTGTTGATGCCTGTCAGATTATGACAGATTAATCTGCAAATGTCTGGGTTTCTTGTGCGGGTGTATTATGATGCAAATAACTGACAAGCAAACAAACACCATTTATTTGTAACAGTTAAAAGATGAGTCTGAAACACAGTTGAACAACTAAGATAATGTTTAATCCACAAAAGCCACAGTCGATGTCTCTGTCGATAAAATACGTTCTAACCCTATGGAATCCTATCACCAACTGACTTTCTGTCTCTTAAGAAGCCTCCAACCCAACTAAGTCTAAGCGTCACTAGTCTCATTCAAAATGCGTCTACCTATGGTGCGTCTCTACCTGCCAAAAAAATACAAACTAAGTGTCTAATACTATATGCAAGCAAAATAACAGTTTGAAAAAAAGTAAAATACTTCAAATACCCTTTTTAATAGAGTTTAAGCATTTTAGTTATTAAAGCATTTTACAAGATGAAACAAAATGCTCATTTCATGAACCCTATTTAAATTGATTGGGTTGCTTATGAAGTAGTACAAATTTCAAGCTACTAGAAAAAATGACAACAAAGAATTAGTCCATCTTTGTTTATCTTTATCTTCCATTCTGCCTGGTCATGTGGTATGCGCTCTAGACTGTCGTTTTGATGGTACTGAGGTCAAACCCTGCCTGAAAACATCCCCGCTGTCTTGCAAGAGGCTGAAGCTAGGATGTAATAATCTTCAATTTTGAAGGAACATCCAAAACATGTCAAACAAATAAACAACACTGTCAAACAAATAAACAACACCAGCTGATTTTGTTATTTTATTAACTAAAACTGTTGTTTCTTTTCTTCGTAGGAATTTTCCTCTTGAGCTCAAAAGCTGGTGGAGTGGGTTTGAATCTCATTGGTGCTTCTCGTTTGATTCTATACGATATTGACTGGAATCCAGCTAATGATATACAAGTAAGACTAAACCCAAGGTTTATAATAGAGTTCTTTTAGGAGACCTGTCCATAAGACAGATGTCAAGTTCACATGCTTCAATGGCTAACAGTTAATAATAAGGATATCTGGAGTCAGCATTACAATCCACCACCTTTACTGAGGCTAGGTCCCCTTGGAAACTAGGTGAACTCAGAGGTAGTTTATTTTATTTTCAGTTTACTGCCCAGTTCTTAACACAGGTCCTAAAATTATTATTTTTCTTTATATTCTTAAACTGCTTGTTTCAATATATTTCTTTGAGCTCTATTCTACATACAGCATCTGTTTCTCTATTTTAAGAACACAATTATCCCAACATTTACTAAACACTCTTGGAAATATGTTTAATACTTCATTGTAAATATGTTACAGGCCATGGCTAGAGTCTGGAGAGATGGACAGAAAGGAAGAGTTTACATCTACAGATTGATTACAACTGTAAGTTCACGATATAGCGGTATTCGATTGAACTAATTACTTACTGTAACTAAAGTCATTGAGTCTTAAGCTACTTATATTGATGCTGATGTTCATCTCAGGGCACAATTGAAGAGAAAATGTACCAAAGACAAATTACTAAACAAGGGCTGAGTGGAGCAGTCATGGATATGAACAATAAGAACAATGTCCAATTCTCTGTTGAAGATCTGAAGGTAGCTATAAAAAATTCTAAGTGATAAATTGTTAAAAATTGTTTCATACTGTGATGCTAAGTGATAAATTGTTAAAAAGTATTTCATATTGTGATGCTAAGTGAACTACTTGAATGTCATGGCAGGACTTATTTTCTCTGAATGAGATGACAGACTGTGAGACCCACAGTAAACTGGGATGTCAGTGTGAGGGGAGCCCAGGATTTACTCGGGTACCGAAAGAGATGGCTGAGGAGGATGAGGCTAATGAACGAGCATGTCAGCTTGGAAAATCATCAAAGTCACACAAGGTAAAAAAAAAAAGGTTGTCTGTAACTGTAAAATCTTACAATTAAGCATCTTTTTTTTTTTAATTAGAAATCATTAACATTATTAACTCTTTCTCTCAATAATTGTTTTTCAAGTTCCGATAGTATTATTCTAGTATTATTCGTTACTGGGTATTCATTTGTATCTCATTATCCTGTTATGATTAAACTTCAATAACTTTTTGTTTGTTATCAGAAATGTTATATTTGGTATTGAATTCTAGGAGATTGCATGCTCTTTTTACACAGCACAGATTAAAGTTTATAAATACCAAAAACAATTTAGTTAAGAGTTAAATGTGTACATTTTGAAATACCAAATAGTACTGGGTTTTAACTCTTTGACTCCGGAGCAACGATTGTTTCGTTGATTTTAAAAAGGGGGGAAAAAGTCGGACCAACGGAAAAATCGTCGACTATTTAAAAATTTTTTTTTCGTTTTTATTCCTCCGATTCATGTTTTTTATTGCTTAATTTTTTATCTAGGATAGTTTCCCTTTGCTAAACATCCGGATTCAACATGTTTTAAAAGGTTTTAAAATAATAAAAAAAAATTTTTTGTGCATGTGTGTTTCATTTTACATGGACCCTTAACCAGGGCCATCTAACCTTTGTAGATCTAAGCATTTCTTTGATGAAGAAGTAAAATAATTCACATGACAGTGATTTTGTTTTATCTGATCATTCTAATGGTAATAATTTTGTCTAAATCTAATGATATCGATCTAGATCTAGTAAATTAATTTATAAAATTTATAGACCTAGGGCTAGGTCTAGTAATGATGAAGTTTAGCTGATGAAGCAGCCCCACTCCCAGCTAAAGTTCGATGTAGATCTAGAACTATTTTAGCTGTCTCTACATTATCTAGATCTAAATATAATCAGATAGAGGTCTACTCTAGATCTAGGCACTGAAACAGAACTATTTCTGATTTTATCCACCAAAAAATGTGGGTGTCAACCTGGACTTAGTCTAATGAGCTGGACTTTTTTGTTGAAGTAGTGACATTGGATTATTAGCTCCAGTTTATCATTTTTTGTGTCTATTGCTGTTTCTTCTGTGGTTTTATGTATATAAATGGATACAAATGAGGAAAAAAGTTCTTTAGATTCAATTAGGACAATAGATTTCTTAAAACATGAACTTGAATGGATATTTTCAATGTCAGTTGGTAAGTTTTTCATTTTTTAATTTTGTATTCAAAATCCAAAATTACAACAACAACATAATTTGCATATTAAAATACTTATGAAAAAGAAAGAACATCCATTTCTCTTTAATTGTATATCAAATTTATTATTTTCCAATAATAAATAAAAAAGTTATACAAGTTATATCGAAGCAGAGTAGCGCACTCCGAAATGGCGAAAAATTAATTCCGTCCAAAAATGGAAGATAATTCCGGATTAATTCCGGAGTCAAAGAGTTAAAGATCATTTCCTATTAATGTTTGCAAGGATAGTCCATATTAGCAACAACTGCAAAGCTGATTTCTTGCCATGGGCATTAGGTTAAAGAGGGATCTGATTTGGATTACAGTTGCTTATTGAATTACCTACATTTATTTCTAATAATATTGTTATTGTGGAATTAACGTAACAAGTCGTTGGTATTTCACCATCACAAAAGTTTGAATAGATATGAAGTAGATCAAGGTCTGCATTTTTTTATGTATTTTATCCCCACTATTTGTGTAGTCTAGAAAAATGTCTATTTAAACAAATATTCTTGATATTCAGGTCAAGGCCAATTTAACAATGGGAGAACTATTACAGTGGCAACACTGGAGAGGAGAATATGCTGGGGATATAAGTGTAAGTAGACTTTAAAAAGGTTCACAGTTCTATCAAAACACTTCTACTTTGAACAAAGTATTTGAACAGTTTTAAGGATAACCGATGGGGATAATCATCATTATCAAACTCCAAGTGAAGGCTTGAGAGGCTCAAATCCTCTCTTGCAAAAGCCCTGGACAGAAACCCTGCTGTTTTGCATAGTGCATACATGTCACCATACAAATCTAGAATTTTTTGTTTCCAAGATCTGTCGAGGAGGAGATCATGCAAGATCTGGGTCATTATAAATAGGGATAATATAAGTTGTTTTTTTAGATATGTATAGTAAAATTTAAGCATCTGATATTTTTTCCTTTTAATGAAGTTCAAATTTGTGAAAGATTTACTTCCTTTAATCTACATAAGTATTTAACATGACATGGTCTTTATGGTCCTGTTTTGATAACCTTTTAATTAAAATATTGGACAATCACTGAGAATGTATTTGTGATCTCCACAGAGCTGGTACCTTGATGACATAGGAGAAACTTTGTCATTTCTATTCTGGCACCAGACGTCTGCTGAGATTTAGCCAAGTAAAATGCTGGTCTAGAACAAGCTGGTCTAAAACGTTTGTTTTTGTCCTATTTTAGATGTACAGAAATGTTTGTGAAATAAAGCCCTACAAAAGTGTAAATAGTTTTGATGGAAGGAGTTATGGCTTGGCTTATTATTCATTATGTAAAATAATGTAAAAATTGAAAGATTCTGAAGATGAGAATCAAGTCAGTTAATAAATTCCTTTTCTAAAAGCTGTAGAATGTTATGCATTAACAAATGATCTACGATGATGTATCAATTAAATTAAAGTCATTTGAGGATTAATAGCTTCCTCTGCCATTTCTCTGCATTTAAGATGTTCCTTATGAGAAATTTTGTATTGCGATGTTATTGTTCTATTGTAAATATAGAAATAAAAACAATTTTATAATTATGAATTGTGTTGCAATGTTCATATTCCATATTAAATTTAGAAAGAAAATTTATTTTATTTTTAGATTATGCAGTAGAGACCTCCCATGAATACTGACAGAATTAACTAGTCTAGGGACTCAATAAGTTCTGATTGTACCTAATAGTCTAAAATACAAATTGTAATCTCTTTAATTTCACTGATGTGCTTATTCTTTCATTGATTCGACTCAATTTTTTAATGCTGATATTTTGTAGCCTGACAATTGCTCGCTTTGATAAAATCCTTTCTTGACTTTTGACAACTTCTATACATAATTTCTAGTGCTATCTCTCTACCTATTCCTTAGTCTGTTTGACCATTTGGGCACCATAATGTCTCTTTTCCATTCCTCTTTAACCATGACCAGACACTGGCCCATCTATTCTTTGATGTCTTTCTTTCACTTTTCTGCCTCTTCTTTTTCCTGCAGGATGAGGACCTTGTGATATGGCCATGCTGTTTAAAATTTGCATTTTCTGACAGGGGCCCATTTTGAATTGTCTGATTCTCGATGCTGCCTTTAGAAGATATAGGATCTTTCAATAGCACCTCAATTCCATGACAAGGACCATCCTATGTAAGTGTAATTCTGCAATTAGTATCCAAAATTTGCAAGCATGCCATCAGTCAATGTAGAGGGCTGGGCCTTTAGAGTCTTTCCACTGGTTGACTTTGCAAATAGAATTATGTCACCATGACATCAGTCAATGTAGAGGGCTGGGCCAGTCTTTCCACTGGTTGACTTTGCAAATAGAATTATGTCACCATGACATCAGTCAATGTAGAGGGCTGGACCATAGAGTCTTTCCACTGGTTGACTTTGCAAATAGAATTATGTCACCATGACATCAGTCAATGTAGAGGGCTGGACCATAGTCTTTCCACTGGTTGACTTTGCAAATAGAATTATGTCACCATGACATCAGTCAATGTAGAGGGCTGGGCCATAGAGTCTTTCCACTGGTTGACTTTGCAAATAGAATTATGTCTAGAAGGATCAATTTGTGCATGGTAAAAAAAAAGGTTAACATTTAGCTTCAAGTATTACTGTGTTCCTCAATAACATACTTTGAACAGGCTTCATTAAGGTCTCAATCCTAGGATGAGCCTCTTATGCCTTAGTATGATTTTTAAAAAAATGAATAACCAGGGTTTTTGCATTTTAAAAAATATTTCTAGATATTATAATATAGCAAGACAGACAAGATATCTGACAAAGATGATGAAAGAAAAAAAAAGTCATTTTCATATTATGGTGATTCTTGACATTTTATTATTTTTGTATCGAATGGCAGACAAATATTTACACAACTGAATTCAGGATTATCCTTAGTGCAGGAAGACCCTCTCATAACAGATCTGTTCTTGTAAGCTTAAATTAAAGGTTTTAGTAAGATGTCCAAAACGCTCCGCAAAATACACCATTTACCACAGAATTTGTTTCAAACCAATGCTTTACAAAGTATTAGAGCCTTTAAAAAAAAATGACGAGTTAAAGGTGTACAAAAGGGACAAAAGATGCACAGAATTACTGGAAAAGACGTTACAATAACATGAACATAATGTACAGTGACAGGGTGAAGCTTGGTTGTTTTCTTTCTTGTACATGTCAAACTGTTCACCAAGCAAAAATTGAAAAAAAAAAATTACAAAACTGTTTTGTCACTCTTACATTGCATAAACTATTGCTTTCTTTTATGTCACCAAAGTTGGGTTTAATAGGACCTTAGTTGTGAGCCTCAAGTTACCAAAGACATAAAAAGGGAGGAGGGGGATAAACAAAATGTAAGGACAGCAAAAAATGCTGGTCAACTGAGCTACCCCCCTCATCACACACGGGCAGTCGTCAGAATGGGAAGTGCCAAGTTGAGTATTGAAGCTGTTCAATTCTTCCATCAAAATAAATTGAAAAAAAAAAGGAATTATAAAATAATACAAATTAATCATTGGATCAATGTGCAATATTGAAAAAAAATATCAAAACAATGACTGTCTGTAGTATGTTGATGTGTGAAAACTCAAACAAAAAAAAGGTCTGTACATGGTCAACACAATCTTATCAAGCCAAGAAGAATGTATGCATTAAAATTTATACAATTCTCTTTTTACATTACTGATCCCATTTGTTTCTACTGAGCATATTTTTGTGTCCATTCGCGAGCCACCTTGTAGTACTTGTCACGGTCTGTCTTGTAAATACGTGCTATTTCTGGAACCAGAGGGTCATCTGGATTTGGGTCCGTCAACAGAGAGCAAATTGACAAGAGTACTGTGGGGTAAAATAAGTGTCTTATAATCACAAAATTTTACTAACCAATATAACAATTATAAACTTCCAGAAGCTGTTTTAATAAAGTGTCTAGTTCTATGGTTTTAAATGTGATTTTCTTTTATTTATATAACTTCAGTTTTGAAAATTTGTGATCTAACATTTGTACTGGGCCTTAATGATGAAATAGCATTATTGAAGTTTATTCACAACAGAAATAAAATGTGATAGTAATCTAAAAGCATACACTGCTCATTGCTATAGAAACTGAAAACAAGTGACTCATTTGGGCACATCTATTGTCTTTCGAGACAGATTGAGCCATACACTATAGAACTAGGTTAGTGATTACCAAGAATATTTGAGAAATGAAAATACCAGTATTGCATGTCTAGACATAAATATCTAATAAATAGTGTGATAATGTCATTCAAACTTCTCCATTCTAGACAAGTGACATTTTAACTTTCAAAAAGAAAAAAAAAAGGAATAAAAAAAAAAAAAAAGGTAATGTTGAAGAGAAACTTCATCAGTACAGAGAGGCTTCACTTGTGTTAAACATAAAGAACATTCATAGCTAAGTCTTTCTAGCCATAGAAAAGCCAACAGTCTTTTTTTTTTTTACTTTTCAGCCCTCTTACTCTTTTCTTGCATGTTCATTCAAAAGTGAACTCATTCATTGCTTCCTAGTCTCCCTATCTTTTGAAAAGGTTGTTATTAACCTTAATGTACAAACAATAGCCCTTACAACCTTAAAACTGTTTAAACTGTAAGTCATAAAATCTACCTTTTGAAATAGTCAAGGCAGGAGACCACTGACTTCTTAATATATCCAGACATATGCTGCCATTACTATTGATGTTTGGATGATAGATTCTAGTAGTGAAGGCAACCTAAAAGAAACAAAAATCATTTCTCAAAGTCAATAAAAAATGACTAAAATTGTAAATAAAATCTTTTTAGAAGTAAACTGCTAATACAAGAAAAATACACAAGTCCATATAAAACAAAACAGCAATGCATCCTATTCATTTAAAACAATTCAACAAATCTCACTATTTATAACTTTTCAATTAGGCATCACTTTAATTTAATTGTATTAATTAACACCTTGGTTTTAAAGTCTGTGGGAATCCATCTTCCAATTTCTGTCATTAATCTAGCCAACAGATATTACAACAACCTAAACATGAGTCAGCTTAATATCACTGAACATAGAAAAAGGACTTAAAATCTCCAAAAGGACTCGTGTACATAATTATGTTCATTTCTTATAGCTCATAATATAAAAAATTCATTCTCATTCATTCAAACTCATTAAATTATGTAAAAAAATATTTATTGCATGATGTTAGACTTACCTTTGGAGGTTTAAATGGATAATCTGTAGGAAAATTTATAGTGAGAAAAAATACACCTTGAGCATATGGACTGTCAGTCTGGAGAAAAAAAAAAAAAAAACTTAATTCATATTTTTCCTAGGTTCAAAACCTTTTATCCCATCCATGCCTAGTTCCAATTAAAGAAACAGTGAAGAATTTTTTTTTTAATTGTTCAGTCTATCCACTTAATTGTATGAGACAAAAAGAGCTTTTCTTTTAACGAAAGTTTTAAAAATATGTTTATCATAAATACAGCATTGTATTACAGTAAGAGTTAATGCTGATTTCAAGTACAGTAGTTACAATGGCATATTGTAGAAACAAGTAAACTAGAAAACAGCATTGTTTTTTTTGTTTTTTAATAAATCAACTTACTGGTCCAAGAATTGTAGCTTGCCACTGAAACACTGAAGACAAAAAAAAAATAATAATAATAATAATCATCTTATATGTGTTCCTTTATAAAATATTTTCACACTCTTAGCTAAAGATTTAGCCTAATGTACTGGATTTCTTGGCAACTAAATACAAACTCAAATTGCACTAGGAAAGATAAGTTCTGAATTTAAAGTTTTTGTTGTTGATTTAAAGACATCAATGATTGAAAATTGCCATCCATTTATATCCAATTTTTATTTGATTAAAAAAAAATGTTTATATTCATTATTGTATACTTACAATCATCTCCCACTGGACCAGCTGAGCAATTGGTCGGGGGATCTTTCCCTAAATCTAGCAATTCCTAAATTGTAAAAAAAAAAAAATAATTTTGCTATATTCATGACAATAAACAGCAGAAACATTTTTTTAAAAATGTGAATACAATTTATAAATTTGAATTAACATCAAGCATACAGATGCAAAGGGCCTTTAGTCTATGCATTAACAATAGCAAGTATCCAAACACATTACATTTAGTTCACATGTAGTGAAAGTTAAGCCAGTCCATTTAGGCTCTAAAGTTGCTGCTGTTTTTTTTGTTTACCAGATTAATGTTGACTAGTAGAGGGTAGGAAAAAAAATCAAACCACCAAATAATGACTGACAGGTAAAATTGATGTGACCAAGTTACAAACTGATGAACTTTGGAGATTCAATGGCAGCATGGGAAGAGTGATATAATGTAGATATGTGTAATCTAAATGAATTAATGACACGAGAGTTGACTGGCACACACAAAAAATTAAAAAAAATGAAAGAATTGAAGAATTTATCACATCAATTTTATAATAGTGACACTGACAGTCATATTATATTACTAAGTATACTACTAGACTCTTACTATTATCATATCAAAAGATGATCAATCTACTATCTATATATATATAGACCTAATTTAAATTTAAGTAATTTAATCTAGTACCTATAATTTTTTTCAAAGCTAATTAGGCTAGATCTTTAATCTTTTAGAATTTATAATAGTCTAGACAGAATAGTCTAGATCTAGATCTAAAATCTAATAAATTTTAGATCTTATCTAGAAAATTCTAGACCCTAGTAAATACTTTACTTAACTAATAACTTTACTATACCAGAATCTAGATATATCTATATTATAGCTATAGATCAGTGGTTCCCAAACGTTTTTGTATCATATACCCCTTGCCATTTTTTCTGGTTTTCGGTAGACCCCCTACATATTTTGTATTGCATTTTAAAATTCATCAATTTAAAAAAAAAAAAAAAAACTACTTTATAACTAGTGAGTTAAAGAGTGAAAAAGTATATTAAAATTACATTGTAAGTTTTAGAGATCTATCCTTTTTTATTGATAAATATCAAATTAAAACCAATTAAAACAACAATAAATTTATATTTATTACTGGAATCACCAAACACACTGGCTATACATGTTTTTTTTAGCAAGCTTATCAGCTGTTGCTATGGATTTTTATTTCCTAAAGAAATTTTTTAAGTAGACCTTTAAACAATTATTAATGAATTAATTTGCCTTCCATATCAATATCATTGCTCAAATATTGGGTCGGCGGAATTGTTTTCACTAAAAGAAGGTGGTACGCTTTGAGCAGGAAGGGTTCATTAGCTTTGGCTTGCTACCTACATAGCAGAAGCAAAACTGAATTTAAAACTCTGCTGCCCTGCAGCTACATCCAAACATGGGAAAGGTTTCGTGGGTCAACCCCGAGAAAAAATAAAGAGCAGACACAAAAGGCTACACTCTGTCAGGGTCTGTGACCCTGCTGAACTCAAACTCGTTTGCAAAGAATTGTATAGAAAGAAGCTTTTACTTTTACAACTCATGCCACCTATGAACTATATTGTTGCTTAAATAAATTCTTTTAATAATAATCAGATCTAGGTTTGTTTTAAACACTTTTTAAAATACAAGGGATGGTTTTATGTTTTATCTCTATAGTGTTTTCCCTATTTTTTTAAATAGGCTACGTAAAGAGATATTGTAAGATGCTCACAAACCATCATCTTCTCTACATGATGTCTAAGATATTCTGTGGGTCTATTCTAAAATTCTAAAAGTTTGTCAAATCTTTATCTATTTTGTCAGGGTGGCATTGTCTGAAATGATCCTCCAGCATAATGAGTTTCATATCATCATAAAAAGCCACTCAGACAACTGTTGACAAGGAAGGAATGAGTAGACAAATTTAGCTATTTAAATAAGTATTGAAATTAAATGCAACAATTTTTTGCTTGTTTACCAGGATTAATATTTTTAAAGGATTAACAAAGGTACAAACCATATATAATATTAGATAAATAAATTAGTGTTTGTATGAAATAATTCCATTAATGAGATGTAAGAATTAAAGTCACAAGCTGCATAAATGAAATCTTTTATTGTAGACCCCTGTGGACATCTCATAGATCCCCAATTTATTTTTTCACTTTCGCAGACCCCTTGCGCCTTGGAAGTCTTCGTAGTCCCCTGGGGGTCTATAACTAGTAGATCTATAACTCTATAATAGAATAGATATATAATAGACCACTTTGGAAATCACTGCTATAGATCAAGATCTTGTCTCTAAGATAAATTTGATTTGATATGATTATCATGAACATTAATCTGTATTAATCATCATTAATGAATGACATGATTATGATGATGTCCAGATGATTCAATGGCTGAACTGGACTGACTGATGGATGATGATATTGATTGTAACATTAACAATGTAATTGTAAAATGATAAAAAATGTAAAAATAAAACTAACATTTAAATGATAAAATATAATAATAATTATATTATTATAACTTATAACAAAACAATAAGAATATAACACATTAAGTCAAGAAAAATGAACATTATTCACTTGTTTAAAATAGATCTACTTATTCAATTATTGAACAAGAATTAAATTTAATAATAAAATACAATTAATGAATTATACTTAGATCTATACACTCAAACTCAAATACTGAAATTGCCACCAAATGACCAATACAATTACAAATATGAAAATTGAAATAGATCTACATTTATTCAGACTTCAGACCAGTACTGACTAACTGAGTATGAGTATTCTAATTTAGAATAATCTAGATATCTAGATCTAGATCAACAAAGTGAAGTTATCATTATCAAATTGTTAAAAAATAGTCTTTTCTATTTTAACCCGTCAAAATCTAAATAAGTAGATCTACACTAGACTTAGATCTACCTTCTTGATCCTCTTCTGGGCCATACTGTAAAATCGACAAGAGAGAAAATTCTGTTGACTTCTTTGAGAATGAGATGTCTTCAATAGCGGTCTAAATCACGAAACTGAAAATAAAAAAAATAATGTTCTCAGAGCTCTAATGACCCACCCCACTCCCTTTTCTTTTTTTTTTTTTTTTCAGCTCGAAATATGTAGTCTTTATAGATTCTAGACATCTTTAAATTTAGCAGATTTATTCATTTTGTAAAATTGTATTTGTCGAGATCTAGATCTAGCTATGATGAAATTTACACCGCATACAGACTAGTCAAATCTAGAAATCTAGATTGTCTAGAGACTAGATCTAATATCTATACTAGAAAACAGATCTAAAAAGGGCAGGATGACTAATGACAAAGTCAGAACCCGTTATTGGACACGCACATTATCAAACTTCTGACTTGTGTCATGCTCTACGGGAATGGGTCTGGAGATACAAACTAATATTTATTGAAATTTTTGACGCACTATTGGTTAAACATTTTTTT
>JADKLZ010003886.1:3419233-3429937 GCA_021533235.1 Biomphalaria straminea | reverse complement strand
AAATTCAAGAGACCTTAAGAAAGAAAAACATTAGTCTAATAGAAATACATGGGATAGTTTCATCACTTTTTGAACTATAGATGCTGTACACACTAGAAGATAGAGGAAGCTGTCAATGGTGTTTGATTAAAAAAATAATATAAAAATATGGCAAAATATTTTAGCTGTCTTGTTGTTATAACATATTGATAATTAAACAATAACATTTTATTATGATGAGCTATTATTCTTATGGCAATTCATGAGAGTATTCCTTTTTTCACTATGTAAAACATTTCAAATCAAAAATGAAATAAGTACCAGTACTACCATTTGAAAAATTAATAACAATAATGTTTAGCATGTTTAAATGTACATGTCAAATATGTACTTGGGATCTGCCTGAGCAAAACAATTGTTTTAAAAGAAAAATGTTAAAATACATAACTATGATTCATTAATACACCAGCTTATATCAAAAGGATGCTCTAAATTTGCCTATAGAGAAATAGTGATTCTTGTTTTGTTTTTGTTTATGAAACAATTTAAGAAAAATGTTCAAAAGAGAAGATCATGATAAATTTATGGGTTTGATTAACTCTTTTTCTCCCTAATTATTTTTCACCTTCTGACAGAACTGTTCATTTTTCACATTTTTACATTCCACCCTCTTAAGATTAAACTTCAATGACATTTTTATTGTAGTCAGAAATCGTTACTTTTAGTACAGAACTATAGGAGAATGCATGCTCTTTTTATATAATACAAATTAAAAATTATAGAACCACACAATAATTTAATTTAATGGGGTCAAATCAATAATGGTATCTTTAATAAGGAGAGAAAGAGTTAAATCCATAATGAGTGTCACAAATAGTATGTTATGTTAGATTGTCTCTGAAACTTGATGATAAGCTAATAACTCTTATTTAAAAAAAAAAAGTCAATATATAAGAAGATGATGAATTTACATTTATTTTATCTACATGTCTTGGCAGTCCCTCATTATTATTCATACCATAGAGTGATTTATGTAATTAAGAATTAATCTTTCATGCAATGACACATAGAAAAGAAAAAATGAAAGAAAACAGGTCAAACAAAACAGGAATAAGATATCACAAGATTGATTAAAATGACTAAATGATAAAACAATATCTGATGTTAATAAAACATTTCATAGAACATCTACTCATGGCTAAATAAACTTTTGGAAATCTTCAATAAAAAAAAAAGATAAAAACCAAACAAATCAAGCAATTCACATCAAACCGTTATATGATTCATTATTCTTCATTTAAACTTTAAAATGCCACAGAACATCGGACTAAAATTTGCATTAGTAAAGCTTCATAAAAAAAAAAAATAATGTTTCAACAAGAATAGTTTTTAACTAATACCTTGTTTTGTATAGAAAATTCATTTTATAACTTCAATAAATTTGAACTGAACTATGGGTTGCCCTAATTAACACAAAAGTTAGATATACTTTGTATACTTTAAGTGCAAACTACTTTATAATAATTTTTTTTAGCTGTAATCTAAAATAATTAAAAAAAAAAAGAAGAGAAACCCCACATCCATAGTACATTATTTGTGAATTGATTCTAAATAATTTTCGACATGCAAAAAGCTATTTCACTTATAGAAAACTATGTGAACCCACCAAAGTTTACTTTAATGTTGCAATTATAAAATTCAAGCTTGCGTAATTAAAAGAAAAACAATAAAAAAAAAAACATAAGAACCTATTATATTAACATAATGAGGTCATCATTGGGACACATAACTTTGTTTACAAAATAAAATTTTGCATATGCTTCAGTATATTTAACCCAGAATGCTGAAATCAGAATAACTATGTTCCTCTCTTTTTGTTTCTACTAGACAAGACACATAAAGCTATTACTTTTATTTTTGGAACTCAATTGCAACAACCAAAAAAATTAGCTCATAGTAATAAACCCTAACATTTAAATTAAGTATTAATTGATTTCATTTGATCACACTACTGTATCATTGATCCCTTTACTCTATCAACTTAACGTGACCCAAGTGTTTGCTTTTCCACCTACCCCCCCTTTTCCCATTTATCCTAAAATTAAGAGTTCAGCAAAGAGAGACTGTGCAGTTCCTAGAGCAGCATGTGTTTGGCCAAACACTGCTGCTCCAATACATCACTCCGCGTACTTGGCTGTCCACTCTTTGGCTAGTCTGTTATATTCTGTACGGTTTGTTTTAAACATTCTGGCTATTTCTGGTACCAGTGGATCATCAGGGTTAGGGTCTGTCAGTAATGAGCAGATGGACAACAGAACTAAAAGAAAAAAAAATATTTATTTTCTTAATTATTCAACATCAAAATGAAGATTACAGCATTAACTGAATACTGCAACACATTAAGATAAAAAAATGAATTTCAAAAATTAAAAAAAAATAATAATTCACCTTTTGATATTGTCAACGCAGGTGACCATTGACTTCGCAGGATATCTAAACATATGCTGCCATTACTATTGATGTTTGGATGATAGATTTTGGTGGAGAAAGCAACCTGAAATAGTTGTAAATGCATTTTAAATATGTTCTCACTTAGTTATAACTATGTTGGAAATGTCCATAAGCCTTATATCTTCCCAAGAAGACCAGAACTGCAGACATTGTCTAAAAATAACATTAATTTTTTAAGTCTTCAAGCTGTCTTTTTTTTATCTAGTAAAAAAAACAAAAAAATTGACAAAACTAGGAATTTAAAAAAAAAATGTTTCTGAATCTGTGAAACAAAATTATTTTTTTTTAGAATTATATGTTAGAAGCACCAGACTAAACTGTCAAAACAATATGAAGTCATTAAGCCAATATGAAGTCATTAAGTCAACATCAAGTCATTAAGTCAATATGAAGTCATTAAGTCAATATGAAGTCATTAAGTACACATCAAGTCATTAAGTCAATATTAAGTCATAAGGTAATATGAAGTCATTAAGTCACTATGAAATCATTAAATCAATATGAAACCCTATGAGTTTTGAAGTTGTAAGAAGAATTGAAGAGATTTAAATAAACAACACTCAAGACAATTATATGTACACTACTTACTTTTGGTGGTTTAAATGGATAATCCGAAGGAAATGTTATTGTTAAGAAAAATACACCACCTTGGTATGGACTATCAGCCTGTGAAATAGAATTATATCAATTAGATCATCAAAATGCATTTTTTTTAAGAAAAACATTAAGCATAAATCTAAAGATCCTTGATCAAATAACAAACAAAAAACTTGATAGTTTGCAAATATGAAAATAAGACTGAGAATGAAATAATATTTTTTAATACATTGAGAAACAAAACTTTTACACAGATAAGTGTCAATTATAAGTAACAAGTGTTCATCCCAAAGTTTCCAGGAACTAAAAACATTTTCCCAAATTAGAAATTGCATTTGGCAGAACATAATATACTTATATATTAAAAGAGACCTGTTCTAGTTCTAAAACTGAATGATGGGCCAAAATTAAAGAAATCATGAACATCTCAACTCTGGTACTCCTTGTTTAACCAGTAAATTTTCTTTCTATTGTTATAACTGATTCACACTTTCATCTAAATTTAGTAGTGTTTAAAAAAGTATGATTTAAAAAAAAAAAACAAAAAAAACACATTTGTTTCAAGTTACACTCCTCTAAATTAATTATCTTATCCAAGCCATATAATGAGAGTTAATGTTTTGGGCATATCATAAAGAGAGAGAAAACATTTTTATATATGTACAATTAATATCAATTAGAATTTGACTTACTGGACCTAATATTGTGGCTTGCCACTGGAATACTGCAGAATAAATATGAGACTTTTGAATGAAATTCTTCACATTATTTACAAGCCATCACAAACAAGCAAAGAAAATGTATTTATAAAATATAAATTCTTTAAAATATACAAATTCAAACCTATGCAAAAAAGTCTAAGCAATTAAATGAAGATAAAATGATAAAGGGAATACATACTGTCATCACCAACTGGTCCTGCTGAACAATTGCAAGGAGGATCTCTGCCAAGGTCCAACAACTCCTGATTAAAAAAAGTAAATTAGTAATGTGTAATTCATGTTATTAAGAATAATATTCATGAAACAGGAGTCTTAAAATCAACACAAACAAATTTGTGGTCAGCAGTAGTAGTTACTAGTAATGGATAACAATAATAATATATATTTCTTCATAAAAAAAAAAAAGCCATGTGTAGCAGATTCACAAAATGTCCACTACTGTAACTGATAAAGGACACTTCCTAAATAAAGTGTGTTTGGCACTGATGGGAGAGTGAAGGGGAGGAGAGAGCACTTTCATTGTCATTATTTGATTCTCCTTGCTGCTGTGCTGTTCTTTATTCTAAGCGCAATCAAAGCCAGATTTTAAACAAATCTGGAGGAAGGTGTTTTTAACTATAAGGAAAAAATGGTCAATGGATGAAAGATGTCACAAAACCAGTATGCTTCCTGCTGATGGAGCACACCAGTCTTAATAATGCAAGTAATCTTAGAGAAGAAAACTTCCTCTATATATTTAGATTAGATCTAGACTGAGTACAAGTCATCTAAACTGTTTTTTTTTTCCTTTTTAACATTTTGGATGTTCCTTCCGATTTGAAGATAACTATTGTATCCTGTGAGTCTTGGACGCTGACTGCAGAGCTAGAGAGGAGGATCCTAGCAATGGAAATGAGATGCTACAGAAGGATCCTAGGCATCACATTTAAAGACCGCATCACAAATCAAGAGATTAGAGACAGGGTTACGGCAGCGATCGGACCCCATGATGACCTGCTAAATACTGTGAAGAAACGAAAGCTTAAAATGTATGGCCATGTAACAAGATCTTTGGGACTCGCAAAGACCTTCCTCCAGGGAACAGTACCAGGAAAAAGAAAAAGAGGCAGACAGAGAAAGCGGTGGGAAGACAACATCAAAGAATGGACAGGCCTACCATTGAACGAGGTTTTAATCAGGGCAAAGGATAGAGAGGAATGGAGAAAGATGGTCCACAAGTCTTGCTTGGTGCCCCAACGGTCCACCAGACTAAGGGATAGGTAAGGCAAGGTATTGTATCCTGGCCTAAACCTCCTGTGAGACAGTGGGGATGGTGGAACCATCATAATCAACAGTCCAGAACACATAGATCTACCACATAACCAGACAGCCATCCTTGTACTAAAGGTAAGTTATCTAATAATATCTATACTCTAAGATACTTCGAGTCTATGTATTTTATTTTTATGATTAATTAATATCAAGACTCTATAGTACATACTGTCAACAGAGTTGGACTAGAGTCTATATCTAGAGCTCTAAACAACACTGAATAGAAAGTCTGTTACTTGTTATTCGAGCATGGTTAAAACCAGGGACCATCATAATCATGACCATGGAACTAATTTCTTCTTCTTCTTCATTCTCAGTTATGTTGGAGGGTTCAGATGACTAGACCAATATATGAGATGAACTGCGCAGTGGTTTCCAAATCAGGGAGCTCTCCATATAGTTTTCTTTCTACTGCGGTGAATTGGGGCCAGTGTCTTATAAGGGCCTCTTGGTAAAGAGTGTTGGAGGATGTGGTCGTCATTCTCTGGTGACACTCCACATGGGCAGATTTCACTGGTTCCAATTTTGAGCTTGCGGTACATGTGTTGTCACATTCTGTGATCGGTCCTAAGTCGAAAGATTAGACGTTGATCTTGTCGGGATAGCTTATAATAAGCATCATCTTTCTTGTGATTTGGATGTCAGCTAGTCCATTTCTCATTTTTTTTATTTACAATTAATTTCTTCATTTCTTTTGGATAGAGTGCAGAGTTTATTTGTGAGATGGAACGAATGTCCAAAGCATATCTACGCTACAAATCTAAAGTGTGACTTATCTGTTGGAGACTTTCATGCACGGCGGTAAAAACTATTAACAGCTAGTTTTTTGGTGTATCTGGTCTGAGTCGAGACTAGATCTAGTATAGATCAAGACTATAGAATCTAGACTCTTAGCATCTTCAGTCTAGATATATAGTATTCTATAGTCATTTTGGCTTAACGAACACCCCCCTATTTTCTGATATAAATTTGTTAAAATGAGCCTTTATTTTGATAACTATGACAGAACTAGTCTATTGTTCTTGTGAACACTACATTTCTTTATAGGCCCTAGTTCAGATAGATTTAGTTTTGTTTACTCAGAAAAACAACTTGTACACTGCTATGTCATTTTTTTTTTCACTCTAGGACAGAAGGAAGGTAGGTCAGGGGTTAAGTAAATTTTTTTAGATTTAGGTATCAGCTAAACATGACATGGAGGTGTGGTGGCTGAGCAGTAAAGTGCTTGGCTTTTGAATTGGGGGTCCCAGGTTCAAATCCTGAAGACTGGGGGTTTTAATTTCAGGATCTTTGGGCGCCTCTGAGTCCACCCAGCTCTAATGGGTATCTGACATTAGTTGCGGAAAAAGTAAAGGCTGTTGGTCGTTGTGCTGGCCTCATGACACCCTCGTTAACAGTAGGCCACAGAATCAGATGACCTTTACAACATCTGCCCTATAAACACAAGGCCAGAAAGGGGAACTTTTTTTGTTTTACTTAAACATGACTTATCTAATAATGCTTCTAAATAGGCATGAAAACATGTGTATGCCATAGCCTATGTGTAAATAGGGGTTAAAAATGCATTTCAAAGGGATTTATCTCAAGGCTAGAAAATATTTTTTTTCAAAATTTATTTTGTAATATTTTCTTACATAATGTCGTTATTTACCTTCGACGTTAGACCAAGTATGATGTGAGTGGGTAAACATAGTGCCCATTTAATTGTCTAGCGGGCTTGTGAAAAGTTTATTATAGCCTAATATAGCATGTTCATATTTATTTACATAAACATTCTGCCTTCATGTGAGAGAAGGGGAGAGGTTCGTCATTTTAAAAAAATGTAATGGAGTGGGGATAACAGACACTTGCCATGAAAAAAATGCAATGTGGCGAAACTGTCAACACTTTTTTGTTGTTAGTGCAATGTCTTCACACCATTTATTGATCTACCACATCCAATTATAAACCATCATAGTCAAATACTGAGTCAGTCCAAATCATTGAGCTGCTAGACTTGTGGTGGTGCCGCACTACATTTTTTTTTGTTCCACACAAATTTCGCCACAAATCACTAATGATGACTAATGTCCTACAAATTTTAAAAAGGCAATCTAAAATCTAAAGTAAAGTGATAGGCGACTAAAGTGACTAAAGACTAAAGCAAGCAGGCAATGAATATGTTTTTTAAATTTAATACAATTAATGAATAGATTGATTAACAAACTAACAAGTGATAGACACAACCCTGCTCTCACACTCTTTTACCACTTTTATTCAGTCTCTCATTGGCAGCCGTGACCCAGGTAGAGGTAGATAGTAAGCATGGTAAACCATCATGACATCATCATGAATGACTGTGACTGTAGTGTATGGTATATAACTATATTGACATTGACTATAATACTATATTATAATTATACATCAACACAGCAATAATCTACTTAGATTTTTTATTCTACTAGACTGTAGATCTACTAGATATTCTTAGTGATTCTCTTTTTACTAATCTTCAGACCTGTTGAAGATCTAGACTCTTATACTTAATTATTATAAAATAATATATCAGTTTTAGTAATACTAATACTACTAGACTAGTAGCCTCCCCTGCCAAGTAATACTAATAATTCTACTTACTAACATTAATGACTCTGGATTAGATTATCGATTCAAGACTATTCTAATCTATCATCTAGATCTATATAGGAATTATAGTCCATAGTGTAGTTAGATTTTAATGTTAAAATTTAATGTACCTTTTGAATCCTTTTCACTGCCATTTTATTTTAGAAGTTTGGATATTTCCTATACAGACAGGCTTTGCTTGCAACAGCTCTGTTGTTACTAAATTTAGAAAACGTAATCGTAGTTGTAACATTCGACGATACTTTACCGATACTTTTTTAACCTCACCCACCTGCTATAAATTGTGCTTTGAAATAATATAATTTAAATTTAAAAAGCACATTATTAAATCAAATTTAATGCATTATACTTAAAAGGATCTTTTCTTTTTATTTCGATCAAAAAAATAGATCTGTTTGAATACATAATCCTAAAAAAAAAAAGTATCTGATTCTAGTAATTAAAAAGTGCGCATGCGCAAAATATCTATTTCCTGTTTCGAAGTTCCACAAACAAACAAACCAGATTTATAACACACAAAAGTCACCCCACCCCTATTAGCACAAGCTCGGCAAGATGGCATTATCTTATAGATCTATGTAGATCATCATCTCATAATCACCTGTCCCATAACTTTCGTCGTGAGGAGGCTGTGACAATTCGCGTAACGAAAAACATCAACTTTCCTCAGTCTGCAGCTGTTCTTAGCAGGATATCAAGAGAGGCCGGTCCATTCTTAAACGTTGTCAAGACAGATTTTCTTTGCACGACCCTTTATTGGTGTTCCTTCCACTATACTTTCAAGGATGACTTTTGACAGTGTATCCAGCCCTAAGCCATTCCAGCAAACAATATATAGCTATGTCATTTTTTTTTAGGATTTAATAAAATGAACATATAAAGTAAACATTTCGCGTCAAAACGACCCCCGCGTCTAAAGGATTGCGACAAAACGGCTGCTAGAATTACAAAACCTCCTGCATCGGTCTCCTGAAGCCTTAGTACCGCAGGCAGTGGTGGTTTGAAGACAGAGTACCCCTCTTCATAAAACCATACAATACTTCTAATGCAAAAACAAAATCTAATAAAATACATACTCTGAAAGACACAAATATAAAGGCACATTCCTCGTTCCATATGCTAGGACAAATGTGTACAAATGCACCTTCTTCCCTAGCGCTATTAGAGCATGGAATGGGTTGCCTGAGCTAGCCAGGAAAACCAGTGACTTGGCAGAATTTAAGTCATTGGTTAACATGCACAACTAGATGCATGAAACGTAGGACGTATATTATATTATATAGTCATTTTTTTTCGAAGTAACGTCTGTATAATATATAAGAAGATAAGACACTAATCACTAATCAGACACTGCTGAGCACGTAAGAATGCTGGCTGCTCGGCGGCGTCCTTAATCATATATATCGACATTTTTTAGAATTATTTTACATATGACTCATTTTCAGCTTTGCATTGATCTTATCTTATAAGTTTGACACGTTCCCTTAAAAGAGTAGATAATAAAGTCCTACGCATAAGAGCGGCATATGCATGTGTTTATATAGTCGTGCATGCATGTTAGTATACACTCAGCTAATTAAGTCATGTATGTTTATGTGTGTTACGGTAAGAAGAAGTTTCATTGAAGAAGATTGGTGGGTGGCTATATAGTATGCAGGGCAAAAGATGCAATAATTGTAATCTTTTTCATCCATAAGGAAATTTGTCTTAGGCTACAATTATAAAAAAAAAAGTTTCTGACCAAATTCGAATATAATTTTATCTTTTGTGTGTGTGTTTGTGTGGGCTTTCTTGTGGAGTTTCCGGGCTGCCTCGATCGCTTCCCTCTCATAAATCCAGCCGTGGAACACTTATGCGAATATGGAATAAGTAATATCTTTTTATGTATCTTTCTGGGGTATTTTTTGTTAGGTTGTGTTTTTGCATTTGTAAATTATGGTTTAGTGTTTTATGTATTACTAGTCGACCGGCGGCGTAGCATACGCCGCTATTTTGCAGGGCCAACCTTAGGCCACTGCAACCTATGCGAGGTACACTAAGAGGTACACTCTCGTTTTTCACTTTCATATACAGGGCCGGATTTAATGGACGTCAGGCAGGGTTACAGCCTCGGGGGTTTCCACGAGACAATAAAGGCCTCCATAAAAGATAAAATTATATCCGAATTTCGACGGAAACTTTCAAGTTTTTTTTTCGCATTTTTATGGCTGGCAAAATTGTCTTGATTAAGAAGTGTACGGTACGCTTAAAGTATGCTTGGGTTAAGTAAATAGACCTATACAGCTCAGTATTTACGACAGTGCGCCTACCAAGGGCCTTATCTTCCACTAACTCAAAAATATACACTAAAATGTGCATTTTAAATATTTTTTTTAAAAAAGGAAAGTGATATTAAATGTACACGAACTATTTATATATTTCTTTCTTCTAAATTATAGCATATTAAAGCTTTCGAAACGTTGTAGGGGCCTCAACAAAAATCGTGATACGGTGCCTCCACATACCTTATCTTATCTTATATAATACACATGCTACTTCAAAAAAGAAGATGATTACGTCCTACGCGTCATGCATTCAGTCATACATATTTACCAGTGACTTAAATTCTGCCAAGTCACTGATTTTCCTGGCTAGCTCAGGCCCTGATTATATATTAAAAAAAACACTGAAGAACACATTTGCACCAAGTCTACGAATTGATTTGTGAAATTTGAACATATAATATGCCTATTTACTTAAGATTTTTACTAAATTATTAAATTTTAACTACCTTTACTATTTTAACTATGATTTAACTGTATGGGATTTGGATCTTGTAATATGAAGGGAGAGTGATCCTTGAGGGATTACGGGCACGACATGGCCTAAATTGTGCCGATGTGCCAAAACTTAAACCCAAGTCTCAAGGCTGTTCAGTTTTCAAGAATTAGCCTGCATCCTGAGATTTTCGTGATAAACC
>JADKLZ010003886.1:3403490-3414233 GCA_021533235.1 Biomphalaria straminea | reverse complement strand
ATATATATATATATATATATATATATATATATATATATATTTATGGCAAAAGTTCTGTTATAGCACAATGTTTAATACCCTGTTAGAGACGATATATCTACTGCTGAAGTGTAACATCAATTTTAAAGCCATAATTACAATTAATAAGGATTCATTTAGTTTCTAAAAGGTATTAGTAACTAAACATATAAGTAAGTCTAACTATTATCGAATTAATAGACCCATACGTTTCTTTAGAATACAGCAAAAAACAAACTTCTAAAGTATCTCTGTTTGAAATTGAATGTTGCTAGGTACAGAAGCTAATAAAATACAAAAATAAGTAAGCTTTAAAGCTTTTGACATTTTAATGTCAATTACAATTCTGCATATTAAAAACATACAAATGAAACAACAGAATTCTGATGACTAGATCATCAAGTTCTGAACAAATAAAAATCGGAGAGTTGTGAAACAAAAGTTTACTTCAATATAATTATAACACTCATCTAAAATTGATAGTTAGTCTGAAACAAAAAAAAGGGCGATATTAGCCAAGTATATTTAAAGCCTGCTACTTTAACAAACTTGATATTTACATATACATGTTAGCACAAAAAATAATTCAGCTTTTTTTTTTTGAGAAATCACTTCAGAAAAAAAAGAAAACAACAAAAATTATGAGTGTAACTAAGCAACGGCAGAACAGATCATCATACAACAGTTGACAGGGTAAGATTCGGCAGACAACTTACTTGAAGCAAAAATAATAGGAAGTTCAACAGTGCACAAAGATTAGGAAGTAGCAAAAATTTGTTATATAGGTCTGGTGTTAAACCATGCCCTGTACCAATCTACTGTTAGCACAGAAGCAGGACAATAATGTGAAATAACTTGATGAAAACACAAATACATCCAATTCATTGATGACAGAACCTTGGATTACAGGTATTCATAAATTAAAACTTTGACATCCCTTCGGTAAATCAATCAATCACAATTACTGTGATCACCAAAATCATAACAAATAAATAGATTTATTCACAATAAGCCAACCAAAAAAAAGATGATTCCTTCTCGTTTGCAGCCCTCTCAATGTATCTTTAGGAACAACAAACACAAAGTATGTGTTTTTTAGATTAGTTTGTGTCTAACTGAATGTGTTTGAAATCATGTGATCAACAATAAGCTGACTTTATTTTCTAATTCTATATGAACCTTTGGGCTACTCTTGTTACATAAACTGAAAGACCAATGTAAGATACTAACTAACAATATTTGTATTCAATCATTACAAACAAACAAAAAAAAAACAAAGACGAAAAAAAATAACCCATTCTATTTGAATATTTAAATGTGTTTTTAAGAGTAGGAAAAATTTCTTTATTTAAAGTTTAAAAAAAAAAAGGCACAATTTTTTTTTAGGAGCAAACAGACTTGAAACTAAAAAAAAAAAAAAAGATGGACTCATGATTTGATTTAAAAAAAAAAAAAAAAACTCCTGTTATTTCTTCTAAAGCAGGTTCTGTTGTTTAGAGTCTATTGGGTCATTAAGTATTTCAATTCATCCATCAAAATTGGTAGCAAGTTTTAAACTTAACTTTGCTAGACAATATACAAAGCAAGATACAAGATGATTTAGATGCAAAAAGTAAACAAAATCACTTGACTTATATACAAGAAAGAACAGAAGACTTCAACAGTTCTGGCACAGTCAATAAGTACAACCAACAGATCACCTACAGGAAATTAATAAAATATTTAAAAAAAATTAACAGTAAAAATTTTTTTTGTTGTTTTTGGCTGTGCAAGCAGAAACAACACACAAAAAGAAAAACCAGACAAACAGGATGAATGTCAAGCTCATGTCATTTGAGATGAAGTTGAGGCTGCTGGTGCACATCATTATGGAGTAAGATTTGTTCAATGTCACAAGAGATGTCAATATAAACAACCGTGGAAACAGATGGTGTTTTAACAGCAAGCTACATAGAACATTGAATTAAAAAAACAAACAATAGTTGTGAATATAGAGAAACAGGACAAAAAACAATTGTCTGGTGTCATTCTTTTTCATCTGCAAGTGTATGGGAACAATTGTTTTTAGTACATATGCACAAGATTTGCCAGCCCATTTAAAATCATACATAGCATGCGTAAAAAGTATAGCCACTAGCACACAGTCACTGTTCATAAACATATTACACTGAAGTACAAATACACTAATTGAGATTTCCTCCATGTTAATTTTGTGTTTGTTGAGTCACTTAAGTTTTGTACATAGTATGTGGTTGACTTTTAGCAACATGCCAAGGAGTTTTTTTTGCAGGTTCGCAAATAAATATTCACAATCGAGTGGCAACAAATTAAAAACAAAAAATGTTGGAATGGTTCGTGATATAAAGAGTAAGCACAGCCGATTGATTTATGAAAGGAATGACTCAATATTACGTTGAAGTTGTCATCGCCTCAGTTTTGCTAACGTAGTACAAAAATTTTTCAAAGCTTTAAAATTTTAATCTTTTACAAAAAAAAAAAAAATAATTTTGTTTCTCTAATTGGGGAAACAAATGGTTTAAATAGATGTGACGCACCAAATTCTTTGCATATTTAAATACTTCAAAGATATGGAAAAAGAAAACAAAAGTAGTAGGATACACATTTTTTCCTTTGCTCTGATTAAGATGAATAATCTTGAGAAGGAGAGAAAGTCATTCAACCTGGTTTATCCACGCTAGCATCATAAAGCAACCACCACCCTTCACAAGCACCCTATTTCTTTTGGACAAGATTGTTTTGCGTTCATAGAGCTTAGGTCTTGAACCAGTTAGCTAGTCTTTGAGCTGGGGGTATACAGCATCACCGGGCTGCCCACTGTATCGGTGAACTCACACTCCACCACTTTGAACTTGATGTCCAGTATGGCCAGGGTGGATTTGGATGGGGTCATCAGATAGTTGTTCATTGTGTCACTGGGGACTATCAGGCGATGGACTGAAGATGGATGTCTAGGAGCGGAAGGATCAGTAAACTGAGTCCCTGTGGAGAAAAATGAAATGAATGTGAAAAGTAATGATCAAAGAATTATTAATCACAATTTAGAAAGAAAAACAAGCACTGAAAAAAAAATACTTCAAAGGGAAGGAACTGCTAAGTACTGCCATTTATCTGAAAATTATGGGCTTTATCTCCCTTTATACTCTATAAAACAAAATAAGTTAATCAGTACTAAATGAACTAATTGGTTAATTTTTGGATTGATTTGTGTATTGGTATCAATATATGAATAATTATGCGAACTTTCAACTTGATCAGAGAATGGGAAGTTGGAGAAAAAAAAAACGTGTGAAAATGTAATAAGGGGACTAAATTCATATATCTCATTAAGTAGCATTTATTCTTCTTCTTTCAAAATCAAACAATATAATTAATCACAACCAATTAATTAACTAATTGTTTAATTTTTTTTATTGATTCATGTCTCGTCAGGTTTAATGAATAATTATGCAAAGTTTTAAATTGATCCAAGAATGGGAAATTGGAGAAAATCATGTTCAAGCTTTCTAAATAGTAAACAAATTGAGTTGATATAAGCTTGTAATGATCTATAAGAAATTATGTAAATGGATTAGCTTTGGCCATGTATGAATAATTTTCTCTTTATGTACAAGTAGTACAGTGTGATTGATGAATTTCACTAATGAGAATATTGTTGTAACCCTGCCTTGCACCAGGATTGTGGTGCACCCGAGCGCACTAGTGAACAGAAGACAGAAAAGACTATCGGGATAGATCCGGCTGGAGTGTTATTGTCTTGACTGGAGAACGTCCTTTGTGCTATTATCTGTGTTGAAGACCTGGGGCGGCACTGGGAGTGTGTCGGTGGTCTGTGGCGATGGTTTAGTGGCAAGTAGGACATTCTGGGACTTGATAGCTGAAGTCCAGGCCTGTTAGTTTTGTAGTGTAAATAATCGCCTAGTTAATTGTTATCAACTGCCTTTCGTTGAGTTGCCTACTTTAGAAGTTATTACAATATGTAAGGGTTGGGACAGAGAGTGGATTTTTGAACTTAATAATTTGAGTTTATATGATTGGCTTTTAAATTTTTAAATAGCAGCTTTAATGCACAACAAAATCTTAATATATGTAAAATTTTAATAACTGCTGGTATCTAATTTTAAATTTCACAAAAAAGAAAAAAAAAAGATTTGTCCCGCTTTCTTAAAAATAAATTATTTGATTTTAGTTTAATGCATTTCAATACAAATTTTTGAAGATGTCTCAATAATTCTATTATCATCACAATTACAAAATCAAGTCAACAGAAGTTAAAGTAAAGAAAGGTTTCCCTTTCAGACATTGCAAATCTTTGGGGTAGATGATGTTATTGTCATTTGTTTCTATGGCCAATGAGCTCATGTCGTGTGGCATGCACAATGACCATCCACCTTTATATTCCCCAACAGATACCCAGTAGAGCTGGCTGGACTAAGAGGAACACTAAAAATCCCAAAATTCAAACCAATGTTTGGAAGCCACTCTCTTCCACCATGCCCCCATCCCTTAATCAATTCAATTGAACCGGTTTAAACTTAAACCAAGAAACCCTGGGTCAAACCCACAACCTACATTTATGAGAACAAAGAAAATAAATAAAAGTGTATCACAATATGAGACTTTGAGGCTGACCTGTTATCTTTTCAACTTTCCCTGTAACCAGATTCATCAAAATGACATCATCATCATCAGCCGATGTCAAGACAAGGTCATAGCCGTGATGAGAGTTGGCAGGTACAAATGTGACGTCACTAATTCTGGCACTGACAGTTACTTCATATGTAGTTTCCATGATTCCTGAATAGAATCAGATGTGCATACAAGTTAAGGAGGCTATCAACAGACGATCAAGTCAGAGAGACAATACAACAGGGGTTTAGGAATACATAACAGATTTACAATTCTACTTTTAAAAAATTATCATTAGAAACATAAAATAACTAAACAAAGTAGATAAAATTGCAAAAATATTTGAAAACATTTAATTGAAAACTATTAAATAGAACCTCAATTTAGCTTCACATTGCAAAAAGAAAAAAAAAAAGGTGTTAATTTATTCCTTAAGTTCAGTCAATAAACAATAATAATTTAGATCTTCTAAATGCTTGACTTGTTATACAATGTATATGTTTTCGTACAGTTATACATTTCAATTCTACTGTGTTCTCATTACTATGTTGAAGGGGACAATAGCTGAGATAAACTGTGTAGTAGTTTCTAGATCAAAAAGTTCTCCATATCTATGGCCTCCTTCAGTCGCAAAGTGACTGGATCATCTCATGGAAATGAGATGAATGCCTGGGCATTAGCTGTGGTCAGAACAATGTTGCCCAGAAATCATTTCCCCCTCTCCACACTGCTGATTTATCCAAAGGAATGGCAGTGACGATATAGTTAGTGACGATATAGTTAGTGACAATATAGTTTTTCTTTTAAATGGATATTTTGTGGCTACTGCCTTGTTCGGGGGATCTCAATGAAAAATGCAGTTTTGAAGGAAATGGTCTGCTATCTCCACAAGGGCAAATTTCAATAGTCCCAATTTTCAGCTTCCTGAGCGTATGTTGTCTTATTCAGTTATGTCTGGTTATTAAGTGAAAAAGTGTAAGTAGGTTGTTTTTGGGATAGTTTTTTTTTAGGTGTCATCTTTCTTGTACTTTGGATGAGAGCTTGTCCATTTTTCATTTACTCTACAATTAGTTTGATTATTTCTTTAAAAGAAATCCCCTTTCAGACCATGTGGTCAATAGGGCAGAGATAAAGTCAGGTACAGGAACCCATCAGAGTCTGGTAGATTCATTTCTTACTTTTCAATTAAAATCCAATAATTTCAATCCTGACTTTATTCTGCAGTTTTTGTCTAAGCTTATTAATAATGTTAAACAGATTGTAATAAATAATTGTTCTAATAGAAAAATATTTAAATGTTTATAAAATTAAGTTTTTTTCCCACTTTCATCTTATTGGAAATTATTTCTATCAAATTGAAAAAAAAAATTGAAAGAAACGGAAAATGTTTTTTGTTTACCTTCATCACTGACTGAGGAGACTGTAACTTTACCGGTAGATTCATCAACTGTGACTAGATGTCTAGAGTCTGGCGATGTCATGGGTCGTCCAGACAGGGAGACAGTTGAGATAACTGTGTCGGTCAGATAGTCCATGGTGAGTTGTAAAGTATGATGATCAACTGACGATACACATTGAATCAACACATGTCCACCTAAAAAACGGTTAAGTTAAATTTGAACAACATGAATCACAGAGCTATCCATGAAAATAAATGATGACAATTAAAAACCTGAAAACCCAGCTAATATGATAAAGCCAGATGCATCAAAATCAACTAAATAAAAAAAAACAAAGTAATTTAAAACATTAATGCATAGCATGAAGGCTTCTGTAAAAAGAAAATTAAATAAATTAGAGCAGTTCTTTTTAGCTCATAAATGAGATTAAATGGAAATTAGCTTTAAATGAAAAAAAAAATCATTAGGAAAGATTCAAATTATAAATAAAGGTGTTTTTTTTTTTAAAGTTTGGAATGCTGTGAATTAATTTCAGAAATCAATATTGTGCTTGTCATCAAAAAGAATGAGTGAATTTGTTCTGCCATTTTCTGAATACCCAACAAAGCTTAACATTATGATTACGCTTTATAAAGAAAATCATTATATATATAAAAAAAACAACTGAAGACAGCAGGAGAACAGGCTAATGTTGAAATGTGTTTTTATTGAACTAATTAAAATGAATACATTTCAACTTTGAAAATATTTTTTGGGGGAAGCAAATCCACCATTTCACTACAAAGATTCAAATATTGAGACGTTCGATTTCTGTGAGTACTGACCAATGGGAACAAAGTCGAGGTAGGTTGGAACACAGCCATAGTTGGACAGGTCAATAGATTTGGTGTAGCTCATGTCCTCAAGGTTCAGTTTGAAAAGTCCATTCTGGTCACGGTGAGTGACATAGCCAAAGTCAAACTCATGCTCGAGGTCGTTAGGTTTAGCGATGAACACATCCTGGACCTGTAATATGTCAGTTGAAGCACTGTTCATTATAGACTAGCATACATGTAATAATTTCATTATTATTTCAATAGGGTAAAAACAAAAGAAAACAGCACAGCTGACACTTTTCTTATTGCAATAGAATTATAAATAAAAGCAATTCAGACAAAACTAAACAATCTGTTAAAGAAATAGTACATGCTTCTTTTTTTAACATATAATGAAAGCAGATTTTTTAAAAGGCAGCCAAGAATTACATCTCATAATAATAAACTACTCATCCACAAATCTGCATTGTTTTCTTAGGGAAATAGTATCATCATAAGTCACTTTCATTGAGGCTAAACATTAGATTAATTAGATAAAATAACTGAAATTTAAACCCACTATGATTGCTGAAGTCACAGCAATAGTAAATGATCTTGGCTGACCCCCCTGAATTACCTGTTACGTATTCCTTAGTATGTGGACCATTGGGGCACCAACCAAGACTTGTGGACCATCTTTCTCCATTCCTCTCTATCCTTTGCCCTGTTTAGAACTTCTTTTAATGGTAGGCCCGTCCATTCTTTTATTTGACCCCCATGAATAAAAACTACTAAATGACTAATGATAAAATATTTAGATGAAAAAAACACGTAATCCCTGAGTATTCCAGAATAAAAGCAGGCTGAAGAAGACTTTGAATACAAGCAGTATAATTGATACAATTATGGCTATGAGCTACAAGTGTGTCCTAAAGCTTACAGTATCAAAGTGATTGCCCACTGGCCTGGTGTGTACAGCCCGGTGTTGGATGTGCTGGGAAGCATCTCTGATGACCACAATGGTCTTTCCTCCCTGAGAGTCCTCCTGGTTGGCACACAGCACCCACACCTGATCCAAGTGTTTCACATACCACAGCTTCATTGGCTTTTTGTCCGTGTCGATCACCTGCTCATCAAAAACATAAAAAATAGTTTTTTTGTTTTTTTTAATTTGTAACAGGTCTGTTCCGAAAAGGATTCCAAAACTTATTTAGTCCAACCTATTAGATTTGATAAGCTAAATATATAGTTTTGTAAGACAGTTCACCCATCATTGTATGATAAAGACCATTACAGTCCTCAAGGTGCTTTGCTCTTCATGACAGGAATTTAAGGTTGCCCCTAAGTTCTACCTTTACCTATCCCTTAGTCTGTTGGACCGTTAACCATGCAAGATTAGTCAAGTGTCCTTCTCCATTCCTCACTGTCTTTTGCCTTGCAACCTCTTTCAATGGCACGCTCATCCATTCTTTTATGTTGTCTTCCCATCGCTTTCTGTCTGCCTCTTCTTTTTCTGGTGCTGTTCTCTGAAGGAAGGTCTTTGTGAGCCCATGAGTAGACCATACGCTAATGAGTAACTGACTTTAGTTGGGGAAAGTAAATGCGATTGGTCATTGCGCTGGCCACCTGACACCCTGCCCCTTAGCCATTGGCCTAAGAAACAGAAGAACTTAACATCATCTGCCCTGTAGTTAACAAGGTCTGAAAGGGGAACTTTATACTTCTTTTATTTGCGTGAAAGCTCTTTAGCCCGTCTGGGATCGGATTATTAGAGTGTAGAGGTATCCATACAAGTAAACCATTTCCCAAGGCTTGACATAAACACAGACATGTCACATAGTATTAACTAGTTCTTTGCAAGATTTTTTTTCTTTTACAAATAGGGGATGAAGTAAAAAAAAAAAATCAAATTTGAAATTATTTTTTTTTGTCATCCTTTAAACAATTTTTGATTCCCTGTTTTTTATTG
Source organism: Biomphalaria straminea (assembly GCA_021533235.1). NCBI lineage: Eukaryota > Metazoa > Mollusca > Gastropoda > Planorbidae > Biomphalaria > Biomphalaria straminea. Next base: position 3,405,405 of record JADKLZ010003886.1, on the reverse strand, counting down.
CTTTGCTCTGCTCCTTAAATCCCCTCATTTGAATAATTAATCCTTAGCCTAATGATGTACACACTTCACATACATTTATACATGCATTACAATGACCATCAATTAACATTAAAGGCTCTATTACATTGTTAAAACTGCGAGCATTAATAGAATTATATTAAATGAAAACATATGAACCATAATTTGTAGGCTATAATAGATTTAAGAGAGTTTTAAAAACTTGATAAAAGTATGGCTTTAAATGTTTATACAGACAATGAGGTGATGGCAAAAATGCAAGATCATTTGAAAACAAGAATCAATCCAATAAAAAAAGAAATTACCAAAATATTATTTAATTCCTAAATAGAAAATTTTGCTTGAAATAAGATCTATAAAAATATAATATGATTATGCTGATTCTGCTGAAAATTAAGTAGATTCAATTAAAATCTTCCATATACTCATTCATGTTTTATTTTTTACAAAGGAGGATGACTCTACCTGTACAGGGCTCCAAGAAGTTCCAGTCTCCACTATGACTACCCTGTTCTGATCAGGCTGGCTAGCATAGATGTAATTGGATCCAACCATCACAGCGCTGCCCCACTCACAGTCCTGGCCACTGTGGCACAAAGTCAGAGGGCCATCCAGAGCATCAGGGATGAACTTGAAATTTCCAAAATCCCCACGGACTTGGTGCTTCAGAAGACAGTGAAGTGGGTCATAAGACTGGATTCCTTTCTCATTAAACACTATGTAAGTCCCAGTCTCCTTCAGGCTACTCTTGTCTGAAACAGAAACAATGTTATAATCTTACAACCTTCCTTCAGGTATACTCTTGTTTGAAACAAAAACAATGTTATATTACAACCAGTAGTAACTATTGTTATGCTCCAATCAAAACTATGCTGTCACATGCTAGTTCCCACAGCTGCTCGGCTTTACAACGCTCTTGAAATAATTAAGTAACACTTTTCAAACATTTAAACCTTTATTTACAGGGGAAAATGGTTGTCGAGTCTTCTCTATAAGCATCTCTATTCTACTTCCTTCCTAGCATCTCTGAATATGTCATAAATCCTGTCTAGTTTAATCTACTCTTTTGTTTTGAGATTACTACTCAAAATTACTCTAAATTCATATCATAACACTATCTATCATAAAAGAACACAAGCTAAAAATCTAAGGCCATATAAAAGGTCTACAGGGCTCATTAAGACCTTCATTCAGGGAACAGTACCAGGAAAAAGAAGAAAAGGCAGACAGAGAAAGCGATGGAAAGACAACATAAAACAATGGACAGCCTGCCATTGAAAAAGGTTCTAAGGCAAAAGACAGAAAGGAATGGAGAAAGACGGTCAACAAATCTTGCAGGGTGCCCCAAACAGTCCAACAGACTAAGAAATAGGTAAAGATAACTATAATGTCAAGTTTTGTCCTGAAGAGTTTCTAAATTCATGGATTTTTACTAATGTGCCACTTCGTTTAGCTGAAAATGTTCACTTTAGTTTTGTGTGTGTTCTAGACTTTTTGTGCCTCCCTAAGTTGAAAGCTTCCAAAATGAAAATCTATACTACATTTCTATGTCTTTCTCTGTATTCAAATACCAAAAGTATAATGTCAACTGACTTGTAGCACAAACATGCTAAGAGACTTCATGTTTGCCAGAATCAGACTTGCCTTAATAACATTTTGAAAAATAGCTTTAATTTCTAGGCTACATAGAACAATATTTATGAATGACATACATGCTGGATTGGTTGGTGGTACAACTGAGACAGAGACTGTCTTCTCTGTTGTCCCTGCCTGGTTGTGAGCACTGCAAGTGAAGGAGCCAGAGTCTGCTTCTACCTGAGCGTTGTGGATGACAATATGGCCACCTCCAACTAAAACAATTCAAACATTTAAAAATAAAGTTTGAAATCTCTTAATC
>JADKLZ010003886.1:3387476-3403480 GCA_021533235.1 Biomphalaria straminea | reverse complement strand
CTAAACAATTCAAACATTTAAAAATAAAGTTTGAAATCTCTTAATCTTATCTTTTTATTCTAGCAATCAATAATATGATAAATTGTTTTGACTCTATTTTTTGTTGACTTTGTTAATGGTCAAGTATGACTTACAGTAATGAGTCACATGACTGGAGCTATTCACTACATCTCCTCCTTGTTTCCAGGTGATGATAGGCTTGGGAACACCTTCTGCATGACACCTCAGCTCAATGTCAGAACCAGTCATATGAATCTGAGTCACTGGATCCACAGTCAGTACAGGGAGAGCTGAATTAAAAAAAAAAAAAAGAGAATATAGTTGCTTTATACATTTAAATTACTCAAATGTATTTTTACAACTTGTTAAAAGATTTGAAAACATAATTCTCTGAGTTTTATAGAATGTCCATCAGAAAACAGGATGATTGTTTACCAAGACAAAGCCAATAATACAAAGATAAAATACTTAATTTCAAACACTTTTTTTATTGTGTATTATAAAAAAATTAGAGTTGCAGCACATTAATAATGTAAAAAATAAAACAAAACTTTACATCTAGAAGCAATTTGGTACTTTAAAAAAAATTGCTTTTCAGTATTTTTTTGTTATAAAAGATAAAAGAAAATAGAATCCAATTATGTCTTTTAGAAATGGGCACAAGCATTCCAGAACTCTCAACAGAACTCAAAATTGTTAATACAGTGATTCTTCAGCACTTCAAGCTTCAGCTATCACAGGTTCACTCTATCAAGGCATCTTATAAAAAATTAATGGGGAATATATTATACAAATCTTTGCTTTTGATGTGATCTTCCATGATATTCAATTGGTGAAAAAATTATTTTTTTTTAACGAATTTTACCTGAAAAAAATCCCAAATTACATACAAATATAGATATTAATTCTTACAGTAAAGAAATGTTATAATAATAAAATTGATATGAATTACAGTAAATAGAACATATTTATTTACTCTCTGTTTGAAATGCTTTGTGCCTAATCACAATTGTAAACAAGACACAACTGGATTGTCTGCATTGTATACCAGTGTCTGTCTCACTGGCAGGATGTTAAGTTTGTTGACTTGACTTAATCCTGTGTACTCCCAGGGGAGCATAGGGCCGCAACCACACCTCTCCACCGAACTCGATTCTGACCAGCTTTCTTCATCTGCTCCCATGTCATTCCATTTGTTGAGTTCTTCTTCTATTATTACTCTACAGTATTAGGTATTTGTACATTTATTTACTAAACAGTTACATTAGTAGCTGTGTTATTATTTACTAAGCAGACCACTAAGATGATACTCTGTCTACTGTAAATATGTACAGTACGATACCTAGGTTCGTGTAGCATAAAATTTAGGGTTGTGGATTAAAAAGACTTAATATAGCATATAAATACTTAAATATTTAACGAATCGCGATTATCGCTGGTGGTTATGGTACACATCCTCCATAATAATCAAGGGATCATTGTACATGACAACATCTCAAAATTAAATTTTAAAAAAAATTCCATAAAGGCACTTTGATGATAATGTTTTTGTTTTTTTCAAATCTACTTCTTTTTCTCCTAAAAACTTCAGACCTTGCGATCTATGGGGCAGATGATGTTAATGCCATCTGTTTCTATGGCCAACGGTTATCAAGCGGGGTGTCATATGGCTAGTACAGCGACCAATCATCTTTACTTTATCCAACTAAAGTCAGGTACCCATTAGAGTTGGAGAGACTCAGGGGCACCCTAAAAATCCAGAAATTCGCCCCACTGAAAACTAAATTTAAAAAAAAATGGACATCAGCTGATAAACTCACTTTGAACCTGTAGCCGGTGAACTTGCATGTTGGTTTCCTCCTCGGCATCCATACAGGTGTAATTACCAACATGGTGGAGGCCGACTTTACTAAAGAACAGAGCACCATCATCAAATACCTAGACAACAAAGAGCATGATTTATCTGCATTAAGGTAACATCAGGGAAATAAGACCAGACAATAACTAGGCACAATGAGAAAATAAAAACAATCACACTTAGGTGAAGCAGAGTTTTAAGATTACCATCAACTGGTGACTGTGTTTGTCATCAACTAGCTGAGTGCCGAATCGTTTCCAGACAACATTAGTAGCTCCCTCTAGACCACATTTCAATTCTAATCCATTTCCTGCTGAAGCCAAAGTAGAAATGACTTCTACCTTGGCATGAGATGTTGCTTTTGGAGCAGAGATTTCTACAGAAAAAAAATTAAACATTTGTTTATTTTAATGTTTCATAAGCACAAAACAGGAGGAATTTTAACCATCAAGATAAAGAAGGCATAAACATCATAAATCCAATATAAAATGTAGCATTTCTAATCAAAGCTGATGTAGCAATAGGCAATATCAATCAATGATGAGTAAGTAGCTAATGAAAAAAAAACAAAACGAGCATTCAATTGTCATCTCATCTCAGCCTGTGGTCCCTACTGGGGCATAGGCCACCAACCAGCTTTCTCCAGGCGTCTCAGTTCTGGGCGAGTCTCTCCAACTGTCCCCGTGTCTTGCCCATCTGCTTGACATCTAGGCATTCAATTGTGCAAGGCTATTATTTGACCTTAAAGACATTTATGGCCATTATATATGCAAATGTTTCACATTTTTTATTACTTTGACTTTATTGTAATTTTCTCAACATGTTACTTAGAAGGTATTACAGCGGCCAATTTAGTACAAATAATTACTTCACTTTTGAGAACAGTTCTTTTTTGAGTTTTCAACATAAATAGTAGCTACTTCGTCCTGTGGTAAGCGCTCTTAACTGTTGTCTCCTAGGTCCTGGGTTCAAAACCTAACCACTGCATGTAAAACAACTACTAGATCTAGTATCTCATCTTTTCTTATCAAATACAGACGTTACTTCCTATGCAGCATGTATCAAGTTTTAACTAAAATTCAATTCTTACCAAAAGCCTGTGTGAACTCTGACACAGTGAGCTTCCCATTAGGATCAGCAGTGTCTGCGTATTTGACAAAGTCATGCAGATGGCAGTTGACAATGATATTCTTGTCAAAGTGCTCTGCCCTTTCCTTGTCATCCAGCTCATTGGCTGTGAGGAAGTAGTCGAAGTTCTGGTCATAGTAGCTGAACATGAGCATGGACAGATAGGCTCGATCTGAAAAGAATAACTATAAACTAGAGCTTGCACAAAGCAGCACTTATTGTACTTAGCTCGGAATTGTAATAATTTATTTTTATGTATTAAATGTAACATTTAGTAAGAAGTGAAAAGTCAAAAAAGTTTTTAAAGTTCAAGGTAAGGCTTGTAAGACAGAAACTTCATTTGAGATCTAGTTGAGTTGGGGAGCAGTTGAAAGTCATTAGAGTTGTACAATTATCGTTCACATGATGTTCAGTCATTAAGTTAGATGAGTTATTGGGCAATTATTAATTATTATAGTTGAGAATTCAGTCTTTGAGTTATTATTGAGTTGTTCTGTTGGACATTCACTGATTATTTTGTTAAATATTTATTCTAAGATCAGTGCCTGTACATATTTATATGTATAATAAACAGCATGATGTACATGAATCAAGATTCTGACTCTAAATTTATTTTATATTTAATGTCCATTAGGTGTCAGAAGTGAAGAAGTACTTTTAGATATATCCAAACACAGCAAATACTACTAATTTTTCATTAGATCTTAAGAATAAGGACCAAATACAACTCAAGGACCACTGACCTGTCTTGACCTCTACTTTACAGTTGGGTTCCACAAACTTCTGGCAGTAGTACATGAGTAATGCCTCCTTGAATTGAGCCATTTCTTCCCAGGAGCAATCTTTCTTGATGGGGGCTGGTGTGGCCTTTTTCAGCTGCTTGTCTCCTCCTTCTGTTGGAATAGCTTTCTTAACATCTGATGTTTCAGAGCCTGGTTAAATAACAAACAAAATAAATGATAACACTATCATTAACCCAAGAAATGTTTTCTTTTATGTGCTATTAAAGCTAACCAAAATGTTAGAGGGGTCTGCAATTAAAGCTAACGAAATTGTCATCAACATTTATAATTACCATTATTAAGTGAAAAGGCAATATATATCTCACATTTATAATAACCATTATTAAGTGAAAGGGCAATACATATCACACTAAATAACAGTGACAATATATCTCAGGATCCAATTACTGAGCTTTTGAAGTTTATTGGCATATTTCATGACCATTGTCATGATGGGTATTCAAGCCAGCAGCATTCTTCAAAGATCACTCTTTTATTATTATCCAAGTCAATGCAAAATCAACCAAAAGTCTTCCCTGCTCTTTGTTTGTTTTACATGTTTCAGATGTTCCTTCAGAGTTGAAGATAGTTACTTCCTAGTCCAAACCTCCCGCAGGACGACGGGGGATGGGAGTGGGCAGGGTTTCAACCCGGGACCATTGATAAATCGAAGCGACAGTCCAGCGTGCAAACCGCTCGACCAGGCAGCCATCCTCTTTGCCCTCCATGTATACGCCCTTCCCATTTCGGCCATTTTAGGGTTCCTGCTGAAAGCCACTTTTGGTTGCCCATGTTAAGCAATCAACGAACATGACTTATTGTTCTAACCTGTTTTCAATATAACATTAAAATCTTGTATACATGACAGAGAGAGAAAGTATTGCAATAAGCCTTTATTTACTTGATATATTTTATAGAATTAACAAATACTAGTGAGTACTGGTGACATTACAAAGATAGACATCGTTGACTAGAAACATTAATGCCAGTATGAAAGCAATTAACTTTTACCCATAATTAGCTCATGAATTAAAGAGGATAAAACTGTCCATATCTAAAAGATTTTTTCAAAGATTTCCATTAAAAATATGTCCTTCATATGTCTTGATATTTTGAGAAACTTATGTACAAACAGTTTAATCAATAAAAGCTTTAGCTTTCAAAAAAATAAATGGAAGTCTGGTTTAGGGAAGATCAATCACACACATAAACACACATCACTATTTGCCATCCACAACAGATTATTCTGTAATTTAAGAGACCAGACTAGGTCCCATTGATTATTGACTGTCTCTGTAGTTGTTTTTTTTTGTCCAAGTCAGGTTCTCAATCTACAACTCATTGACTCTCTGAGTTCACAATCAATCACTCTATTAAATTATTACCCACAACTTCCCCACTTTACTACATTCATTGATCCAATCACTGCTGAAAACACCCAAAGAAACCCTCCAAATCACTATAGCCATTGATTCCAAACACTCATCCCCCTCCCTTCCCCCCTTTTCCAGTGGTAACCATAGCCCCCCGTAAGCCCATACCCGTTAGATCTGACCTTTCTTAATGTCCTCGGGGAAATTGTAGATTTCTTGTGATGGAATGTGAACAGATTGTGTGGACTTCTGCTCCAGTATCCAGCTTTTTTCTGAAATACAAGAGTTGTCTATCTTCAAGTTGACAAATGAATGTGTTTAGAATCTAAGTGTGAGAAGAAAGATGGTGACTCACTTTTCGGGGGGGGGGGGGGCGTGTGAAATTGATTTTAGTTTCCATATCAAAGCAAGTACATAGGAAAACAACAATCCATGTCACAAAAAAAAAACTACATAAGATGGTAGTAAAAATTATAATTCCATCTAAGTTTCAGTCATTACATAAACATACAGATTAATCTGTCTTGAACTTATAACCTATCACTCATTTAATTTAATGTGTTTTTCTATGTACAGCACAAGTTTCAGTTGCAATTAGGTGAAATATCATCAGATGAGACTTCACTTGTACTTATATGCATTGCAATTATAGTCAAAGAAGAAGCCGTTTATAATTTAATAAATGCTTGATGCTGGTTAGCTTATTAAGAAATAGAATTTTTATCAGAAAAATAAGATTTTATTACAAGACTTCCTTAAAGTACATTCAGTTCTTGCACTTGTAGGTCCAATGTTAATTTTATTTTGTACAAATATCGAACTGTTTAATTCTCAAAGATTCAGAACAAAGCTGGACAGACATCTGTGACGTACCTTTGTTAGCTATTTTGCTTTTCAGCTCCTTCTGGAAGCAGTTACCCTTCCGATCCTGCCTGATATGAACCCTGTTCACGCATGCTGTCCTGTGCATCTCGCAATGAGACGAGTAGCGCACACCATCAGAGCCGCAAATGGGTTTGTGGTGGCCAGCACACACAGAGGATGGGACGCACTTGCACACACCCTTGACACACATACGTCCAGCACGGCACTCATAGTCGAACTTGCAGAACTCTATTTAAAATAAAAAAACATCCATATAAAATTATAATAGTAATTTATTTAATTATTTTCATAACACATACTTGAAGCTCTGGTGGGTAAATGTAAAAAGACATCATCAAATTCTTTTTTGTTTGCAATGTTAAAAACTATATCAGTAATAACTACTAGACTTAAAAAAGTATAATACTTACTAATTTAGTAGTGTTCTCCTTTAAAAATTGTAAATTATATGTGCTAATATTTATTAATTATCAAAACTGTCAAATTATTTTATTTGATTTTTAAATTAAATTAAATCTCTATATTAAAGAAAAACAAGAAAGTAAGATGGAAAAAGAAATGAAACAATATCAAATATAATAAATGACAAATAGAGATTTTATAAAACAAATACTTGATCAAAACATCAAAAGCTGAGAATACAAAATTAATTATTTAAAAATATTGAAATAACAAGAAACAATACTAATCTAATACTAATAAAATAATGAATAATGTATAAAACACTAATGCTATTACTGAAAATTCTGAAGCTTTATAATTTGAAAACAAAATTATTTAATAAAAGTTAAATGTTTTTTTTTATATACAAAGCTTAAGAATGGTACATAGATTTTTTAGGGAACAAAAAGAACTTTAGGTGTCTGAAAATTAAGATGTTCGATTTGTTGATTATTTATAATCGAAAAATATTTACACTTTTGAAAACCCAATGCAGCTACAGCCTCCTTCAATATCATTTCATTTCAGATTTAAGCCAATTGTCAATTGACCATTTTCCCCACTCAAGATATTAATAAAGAAGCATTTACAACATTGTATCTCCAAATCTACACGAAAGATTATTTTGAATGAAAACAAAGACAACTAAAATATAAATAATTTTTGTTTTCAGTCTATTTTCAATCATTTATTTTAGAAATATTCAAACAAACTAATGTTTTCTTTCAGGGAGACCAGACTGGCTGCGACTGGACACAACTAATGACCACATTAAACATCAGTCAACACTAACACACAGCTTTGTTGCAGAAATCAATTCAGGTGGGCAGGCAAGGGGAGAGAATGGTAGTGCAAAAAGATGTCTGCCGCCAATGTTGACACATTTTTCATTTCCCTTATTAGTTTTCCATAATTAAAAAAATACTGAAAAGAAACAACTTTATACTATGTCTGAGGCCCCCCCCCCCCCTGCCTGCTCTCTGTTCCACCATTTTAATGTACTTCTGCTTGGGTTCAAGTTTCATTTTGTGTTTATTTAGAGATCAGGCTTTTGATTGGCTATTAACTGGGAGCTCTTCATTACAAAAAAAATATAAATTGTTAAATGACGCTGAAGCTACTACGATCAATAAAGCCTTGTCTTGCCAACTTCAAAGCTAAAGCTAAATGGCTTTAAAGTAAACACAAAACTTCAATCTTTTTATTTTTTAAATAACGAAAAAATGTTCAACAAAAACATTAAATAACAAAAAGCTTTTTTGTTTCTTCAACAAAACCGTCCAATTGTTACTACTTGAGAAAAAAATAAATATAAAACAAGGATAAATTGCTCACATCATTTATTAAAGTAAGTTACTAGATTGCCTATTTACACAGTTGTCTTCAGTGCTGGGTATATAGCATGCGGTTGACACAAAGGCCAAAACTAAACAGAAAGAACAGGATGACAAATAAAAACAACAAATAACTAAAGAACACACAATTATTTCGTGTTAAGCCTCACACTAACAAAGTCTGTGGTGATCATTTATTGAACAAGAAGAAACAAATTAAGCTAATGGTCTTTCCGCTTCTAGTAACAGAAAACAAGATATCAATAACATTTTTTGTTCGACTAATTGCCAGAAAGAAAGAAAAAATACACTGAAACATGGGATGGTTAAACTGAACAAAATAATTGGTACATATACAATGAGAAGTATTCTACAAGCCATAAAAAGAAAAGATTGACAAAGTAACAAAGAAAGCGAAACAAATTTATAATGATCATATAGATACTGTAGTCCTTGGACAACTATACTGATGAAAACAATAGGAACTAAACAAGGGTCTCTAATAACATAGAGACCATTGTAATTAAGAAAAGTGTACGACATTAACCATCAAAGTACCTATAGGGTAAGATATGATGTAATCATCTGTGCTATCAGTTGATTTCTGCTGCTGACCCTTTGGCCCTGGGGTTGTATTGGCACTGCTTCCGGAGAGTGAGCCGTTATCTGTGGCTAGCCCTGGGGGTGGTGGGTTGGGGCTGGTAGAAGCATCCGACTCTGTGTTCATCTGACTGGGATGGAAGAAAGTGACACTGGGCTCTTTCTTAAGTACTATTGTGTCAGCAGCAACAGAGTCCACAGTGAGCTTGATCATGGGTGAAGGCTCTTTCTTTATCACTTTGTCTTTGGACTCTTTGGAGAGGTTCAGCTCCAAGCTGTCTAATTTAACACTGTTGCTATCTAATTTTCCATCAGCATGTTTAGTAGTTTCAACATTTGAAATGACTGTGTTCTTTTTAAGTTCTTTCTCGTAACTTTCTTCACTGGAATCATCCTCCTCTTTACTTTGATCTGGGACTGCGGCCTTGCTTTCAGTGACTTTCTTGCTGACCCCTAGCTTGACAGAATCTTTCTTCTCTGTTGGGATATTGAGACTGTTGGTGGGTGGATCTTGAATAATTTTATCAGTGGGCTCAGTCAAAGCCACGTTCTTGATGGATTCCGGGTTGGCATCCGAAGGGTTGCTCAAATCCTTTTTCACAGAGGACTTATGGTTAGGGAAGTTGGCGTCGTAAATCACACCTTTACTGTAATGGGATTGGTCCACTTTGGTCACAAGTTTGCTAGCTTGTTGAGCCGCAGTGTCTAAGCTGATCCCCTGTTTGTTCTTCTGCTCAGACTTTACCTTCCTTGACTTCTTCTCTTTCATGACCTTGTTGGGTTTGGAGGTCGTTGTTGTTGTCGCTGGTGTGGCGTCTTTGACCTCGCCCTCAAGCTTGACGTCTTCATCCCACTCATCTTCCCAGTCATCATAATATTCATCGTCAACATCATCCTCATCGAAATCATCTGTTTCGTCAAACTCTGATTCTTCTGAGGCTGTGTTTTTTACAGCTGGTACTTTTGTAATCTCAACATTTTTCACATCTGGGATGACCTTCAACTCAGTTTTGTCCTTAACTTCAGGTTTGTCCTTGACCTCAGCTTTCTCAACTGCAGGGTCTGATTTGTCTTTCTCATTTTTCTTTTCTGGGACTACTTGTTTGTCTACATTTTTGACATCAGGAACTACTTTTTCCTCCACATTTTTGACAGCTGAGACTACTCTGCCCTCTGTATTTTTCACAACAGGAACTATCATGTCCTGCACATTTTTAACATCTAAGTCCTTGTCCCCAACATTAGATTCAGCTGACATTTTTTTGGTTTCCTCATTTGCAACATCCTGGGGCCTAGTTTTCATCTCAGATATTTCAGGATCTGCTGATATTTTCTTCTCTCCAACAAGACTTGCCTTAACCATTTTCTTGACCTCTTCAGATTTATTGTCATTGACTACGTTTTCTTCTTTGGGCACTTCCTCATCCTCCTCATCATCTTGGTAACCATCAAATAGAGAGCTGTCCCAGTCAGCCCAGTCAACGAAATCATTCTGGGAGTTCTTGACTGACTTCTCGTCTGGTTTTTGTGTAGATATGACTGTAGTCACCTTCTCAGAAGCCTCCATTTTCTGAGGGGCAGATACTTTTTCAGTAGCCTTACTTACACTGCCCAAGGCTGGAGCACCAATGCTTTCACCCTTTCCGTAGATTGAGTTACTCTCTTCAGCCATTGGTTTGACAGATACATCAGTTTTACTACTAGCAGTAGTTTTACTAGCCTGTTGTGTTTTCAACTCTAGATTGGTTTTTGAATCGTTAACAGTAGCGGTAGGTTGAAAGGTCACTTTGTTCACATTTGGCTGAGTAAGCTTAGTAGTGGCCTCTGCATCTATCTGGACAGAATCTTCTTTCTCTAACTCTGAGGAGTCTGCTTTTTGCTCTGTGCTCTTTGTCTCCTTAGACTCGGCACTGTCAGAACTTGAGGAATACGTAGCATCCCAAGGCTTTGAGTTGTAAGAGTCGCTTTCTCTGTAGTACGTGCCGAGGTCAGGCTCCACAAACGTGTTAAGCTCGGCCTTTCTGTAGTAGCCTCCTGGGTAACCAATCTCTGCAGAACTTTTAACCACTGTTGGCTTGACAGTAACAGGCACAGGACCACCTGTTGAAAATGTGGCCATGTCTTGTTTCTGGGTTTCTGTTTTTGATGTAATACTGATAGTGCCATCTTGCTTTTCAGTGACTAGATCATCGGATTTTTCTGGTATTATATCAGATGGCTTGGCTGTAACTTCTGACTTAATATTGTCTACTTGACTGGGTTTAGAGGTCACCTGAATCTTCAATGAGATTTTCTCACCTTTATCTTCCTGGGAGTCAAACTCCTGTTGAGGCAGTGGATTCCATAAATTGTCATCAAGCTTTTGTTCCCACCACCTGGTCGTTGTGACATCATGCTGAGAAAAAACAAAAACAAAAAAAAAACAACTAAGAAACTTTTGAAAGTGGCAATAAAAAGAGTCATTATACAAATACAAATAATAAGAATTTAATTTACTGAGCGCTGTTAACAAACATAATGGACACTAGAGGTGCTGTGATAACATTACAAACATATATATTAAATAAAAAAAAAAAAAAATTAATCTAAGAAAGTTTTGAAAAGATAGGTTTTAATGTTCTTGAATGTAGTGAAGCATGTCTGTCTTAGATCAATCGGGGAGGGAGTTCCAAATATTACTCAAATTAATAATAATAATAATTTTGAGACTAAATACTTGTACCTATCATTTAAACAAAATTCAATCTAGTTGTAAGACTAATTTAAAACTTGTCTTTAAAAAAACACTTAAATCTGGTTTGAAAACTAACTTTAATTATCCTAGTTGTAAAACTTACTTTTATACCTGATGAGAAAATAAACTTGTTTGCAATCATATTTTATGTGCAAAGCATAAAAATGAACAATATGCAAAAACTGGTCTGGATGGCTGCCTGGTCTAGCGGTTTGCACGCTGGACTGTCGTTTCGATTTATCGATGGTCCCGGGTTCAAACCCTGCCCGCTCCCATCCCCCGTCGTCCTGCGGGAGGTTTGGACTAGGAAATAACTATCTTCAACTCTGAAGGAATTTCCGAAACATGTAAAACATTTACAAACAAAACAAACATTTACTGGAGAGTATGTCACAATGATCAGAGGGGGAGAGGAGGGAGAGAATGATTCAAACACAGACATCAGATAAACAAGCAGTGAGTTATTAGCAGAATACGCCTGGTCATGCGGTATGCACGCTGGAATGTCGTTCCAACTTCTCGATGGTCCTGGGTTCATACCCTGCCCACAGACATCCCTCATCATGCTGTGGGAGATTTGAACTAGGAAGTGAATTTCATCCAAATCATGTAAACCATTTTACAAACATATAAACCAGAACACATCTTTTAATAGAAACGATGCTAAAGAAGTAGTAATTAAGCGAAAACATAAAGGGGGGGGGAGATTTTTTCTGGATAGTGGATGGAAAGATTTTGTTCCTACAGTTTTTTTGCTTACAAAATCATTTTTAATAAAGGAGATAATAATTTTAGAAGGACATAATTAACTGACCACTCCTTTCACTCTAGCCTATGAGAAAGAGTACTATTTCACCAGCAATTTCAAATGAAATTACTATTACTATGCAAATCTAAATTTATTTTTTTTTAAATAAAAAAAAAAGCAAGTATCTAAACTTGTTGATGGTATTATTTATATGTTATAACTCTTATCTATATTAACAGTTAAAAAAAAAAGAAAAAATAATAGAAATAATAGAAGCTCTATCCAAATCTCAAATAATTTCTTTTATGATTAAAACAAAGATTAAAGACAAAATGTAACCACAACACATAATTTCATACCATATACATGCAAACAAATGCTTGTATGTAATACTGAATTCTAGAGATCGGGTCTCAAACAACGAAATCCTATGCCAAGCAGAGAGTCGACCACTTAATGAGGTTGTGACAGAGCGTCGCATGGGATAGGTGGGTGCATGTTCTTCGATAAAATGAATTAGGCATAACAAGAGTTGTGAAGACATGGAGGCCAATTACAAGGGAGAGCGCAAACAGGGACATCCTTGTATATCTTAGCACTTCATGTTCATGGAGGACCTCAGAGCAATGGGTATCAGGTTTGAAGAGACTTTAGATATTGCCAGTTACAGATGGAGACATCCTGCTGCCCAATGCACCAAAAGGCACGGGAGGATCTAAGTTTAAGTCTGATAGGTAAATATTCTTTCTTATTATGTCATTGTGAAATGCATTTTTTAAAATAAAGTTATTTATAATTTGTCAATTGTTTTGCATACATGAGGATTGCAGTATTATTTTCCTATAAAAAGGCAGAGAAGAGAAGAACTATAATTGAAACCAAGTTGAAAAACAAAACTTACAGAAGGCTTGAATGCTCTCCATTTGTCTTTGTCTGATGTAGGCTTCCAGTTGCTCTGCCACTCTGAGGACTCTGATGACTCTTCCTTCTGCACACAAAAAAAAAAAAAATCAAAATTTTAAAGTGTTGATAAGGACATGACTATTTTAACATCAAAGTGAGACAATATGACATCATTATAATAAGATGACATCATCCCAGTGAGACAAAATGACATCATAACATTACTATGGCCTCCTTCAGCTGTGAAGCAACTAAGGATCATCTCATGGAAATGAAATAAATGCCTGGGCCTTAGCTGTAGTCGGGATGATGTCACCCACACATCAGTTCCCCCCTCTCCACACAGCTGATGTATACAAAGGATTGCAGATACAGAGAGATTGTAATTATATAAAACACTTGAATATATAGTTCGTCCATCGTGGTTCGATGATGACCACTTTGTCATCCAGTGGGCTGAGGGCTTTGCACTGGGGTTTTGTGCCTCCTCATGTGGCTGGTGAGACCTATGCGAGCCCGGAATGTTCGGCCGCACTCTGGGCAGGTAATTCCAGCTGGAGCTAGTGTCGTTTGCCTTGCTTTCCTTCTCTGGCGTTTTTCTTTCGCAAGCGTTGTTCTTTTTTCCTCAGCAACCTGTGCGCCGGATCTCACAGCGCGGCGCCATGATACTCTGTCATGTGCCTCTGTCTCCCAGGTGCCTGGGTCAATGTTGAACTCCTTTAGAGAAGCTTTGAGGGTGTCTTTGTAGCGCTTTTTTTGACCACCTTGCGAGCGCTTGCCTTCTCTTAATTGGCCATACATGAGACGTTTTGGGATGCGGTGGTCCTCCATCCTGCACACGTGTCCTGCCCATCGCAGCTGGGACTGCATCAGGATTGTGTGGATGCTTTTCAAACCAGCTCTTTGAAGGACTTCAGTATCTGGCATTCTGTCCTGCCATTTGACATTTAGTATTTTTCTTAGACATGTCATGTGAAAGTGATTTAGTTTCTTGGCATGTCTTCTGTATACTGTCCATGTTTCTGAGGCATAGAGCAATGTAGGTAGGATGACGGCTCTGTAGACCCCTAGCTTAGTGATTGTGGTGATACCACGTCTGTTCCAAACATTGTTTGATAGTCTGCCATATGATGCACTGGCCTTGGCGATGCGAAGGTTGATTTCGTTATCGATATTTCCATTTCTGGAGAGTGTGCTGCCAAGATATGTGAATTTGTCCACTGCATTTATATCGTGTCCATTTATAGTGATGCTTGGATCCGAGTAGGCTTTCCCAGGAGCAGGTAAATATAAGACTTCAGTCTTATTTGTGTTAATGGTAAGGCCAAAGTCTGAGCATGCTCTTGAGAAGTCACTGACGAGGCTTTGTAGATCGTCTTCAGAGCAGGCATTTAGGGCGCAGTCGTCAGCAAATAGCAAGTCTCTGATTACTGCTGAATTTGTTTTTGATTTTGCTTTGAGCCGCCTCGGGTTGAATAGGCCACCATCAAATCTGTATGTTATATTTATTCCTTTGTTTTCTCTATCCGTGAATGCATCTGTCAGCATAGCGGAGAACATGATACTGAACAGTGTAGGTGCTAGGACACAGCCTTGTTTTACCCCGTTTGATACTTCGACGGGCTCTGATGGTTCACCACTTTCTTGGACACGGGCCTTCATGCCATCGTGGAATAGTCTCACCATGGTAATGAATTTTCGTGGACAGCCATACTTTGACATAATCTTCCAGAGACCTTCCCTGCTGACAGTGTCGAATGCCTTCGTTAGGTCGACATATATTGAGAAGAGGTCAGCATTTTGTTCTTGGCATTTTTCCTGGAGCTGCCTTGCCGCAAAGATCATGTCAATGGTTCCACGCTCTTTTCTGAAGCCGCACTGACTTTCTGGTAGTAGACCATGTTCTATGTGTTGCATGAGTCGATTTAGTAGGATGCGTGCAAGGATTTTCCCAGCAATAGAAAGAAGAGATATCCCTCTATGGTTGTCGCAGATTTGGCGGTTTCCTTTTCGCTTGTATAGATGAACAATTGTGGCATCTTTAAAGTCTTGTGGTATTGACTCATTTTCCCACATAATTAAGAATAGCTCATGAAGTCTTTCGATCAGGGGTAGTCCACCTTTTTTGTAGACCTCTGCGGGAATGGAGTCAGCTCCTGGGGCTTTTCCGCTTGCAAGCTGTTGAATGGCAAGATCGGTTTCCTTTAGCGTGGGAGGGTCATCCATTTTTTCATTTATTGGTACTTGCTGTAGCCTGTCTATGGCCGCTTCATTTATGATGGAAGGTGTATTGAGAACCTTTTCGAAGTGCTCGGCCCAGCGTTTTAGGATTTCTTCCTTATCTGTCAATAGGATTGTCCCATCAGCATTTAATAGAGGGGATGAGCCTGACTTTGTGGGTCCATAGATTTCGTTTATGGCATGGAAGAAGTTCTTCATGTCGTGCTTGTCGGCAAATTCCTGTATTTTTTCCACTTTCTTGCTAAGCCAGGTATCTTACACTTGAATAGATCATTTTTGATTGATGAAGCAACTGAGTCTCCTAAATAAAGAAATCTTTTTATTTGACTGTATTATTTCTCTATGTGACAATAGTCATAATATCATTATTAGATTACTATCTTTAATTTTATTTTTTTAAATTTTATTGATAATTCATGCCAACTCTAGAATTCCATGCTACGCAGGTTGTAGAAAAAGTAAGCAGGTGTGGCAGAAGTATAAATACCTAAAACATGTTTAGTTTCAAATCTTATTATGAGCTATAAATTAATGTCTTGCTAGTGACACAACATTCATCATATTCTTTCTATGTCTTTTAGTCAATCTTTTTTTTTAAAGTTTAAAACATTCTTTGTCAATCTTTTTTTTAAAGTTTAAAACATTCTTTGTCAATCTTTTTTTTTTAAGTTTAAAACATTCTTTGTCAATCTTTTTTTTTAAAGTTTAAAACATTCTTTGTCAGTGGCAAAAATAAAATAATAACCGAGAAAAGAAAGAGAACAAAATAGAATCTTTCTCCCATAGAACTCTCAACTAGATAGGATCTAATACATTTTCTTTTCCAGTGTCTTTAAGAGCTTTCAAAATTGACTGCCTTTAACCCAGAGTACAAACTTTGAAAATGCAATTACTATAAAAAGTTGCACGCTTTGACACAGAGCTTTGATTTTCACCATGTTTTTCAATAATGAGTTAATGTAGCAAAGAACATTTGA
>JADKLZ010003886.1:3334207-3354653 GCA_021533235.1 Biomphalaria straminea | reverse complement strand
ATACAGTATTTCTGTACTAATCAATCCAAAAAAAAAAGTCTAATGTCATTGATGCCTTGATGACCAACTGGGCAGGAATATTTGGAGTGACGAAGACGTTAATGACTGACAATGGCAGTGAGTTCAATTCTGATGAGCTTCGAGAAGTTGCATCGATTCTGAACATTCAAGTTTGTACTTGGCAGTATGACGCATATCAGTGATGAGGTCAGGATCAGCATTAATGCCAGGACACATTGGCTAATGTTCCAGCTTGCAAATTGCATTAAAGTTGATGGTTTTCTTTTGATTGTATAGGTAGGTGCAGGTGAGCAGCTTGCTATTGGATTGCGTCTTAGCACCAAGCACCCAGTGGTGTGGCATTTGACAATAAGCTGCTAGACTTAAGGCAAGTAGTAGCTATCCAGTTAGCTAGCCAACCAAGGCTAACGAGCCCCTTCTGCCCGAAGCTTACTGGTTTAGGCGCCAGTTACTCGCCTTTGCCCCTTCTCCTGTCTGTGATAACGGTTCCGCCAGGCTCAATATCTGAACCATACGTGAAGGCCAGGAGTTGGACTGGTTGTCAGAGGCTATTTGAGACGCATGCCGTTGGAAGCATTTTATAGGTAATGATGGGCTTAAGCTCATTACCACTTCCGGCGCTAACAACCTTGCGGAACTAAATATTATTGTTTCTTTCCACCAAAATAGGATGGGTACAGTACAGTTCAATGGCGCCTGCTCCGAAAGTTTCAATATAAACAGCGGAGTAAAATAAGCATGTGTCCTTGCTCCAACCCTTTTTGGAATACTCTTTTCAATGCTAATCCACCACGCATTTGATAATTCCACCGAAGGCATATATCTCCATTCCAGATTCGATGGCAAACTTCTAAATATTGCTGGACTGAGAGCCAAAACTAAAACCAGAACAACCCTCATAAGAGACATGCTCTTCGCGGACGACGCAGCGGTTGTGGCACACTCACAAGAGGAACTTCGGTTACTAATGTCTCGCTTCTCTCAGGCCTGTAAAGAATATGGCTTAACTATCAGCACAAAGAAAACAAATGTTATGGGACCCCCTGCTACAGCACCACCCTCCATCCTCATAGATGATAACAAGCTGGATGCCGTAAATGAATTCTGCTATCTGGGATCCACAATTCAAGACGACCTTTCTCTAGATGAGGAAATAAAAAAAACGTATAGGGAAGGCTGCATCGACCTTCGCTAGACTTAGGTCAAGAGTTTGGGAAAACCAGAAGCTAACTACAGCGACCAAAATGGAAGTCTACAAGGCATGCGTTATGAGCACGCTGCTGTATGGCAGTGAATCATGGACCACTTACGCAAAGCAAGAGCGAAGACTGAACTCATTCCATTTGCGATGTCTTCGTAGGATCTTGAAAATCACATGGAGAGAAAAAGTGTGCAATACAGAGATCCTTGCACAAACAGGTATTCCCAGCATCTTTACAGCCCTTAGACAACGCCGCCTGCGCTGGCTTGGACATGTTCGCCGGATGGAGGACAATCGTATACCGAAAGTCATCCTCTACGGACAACTTGCGACAGGCTCAAGAAAAATTGGTCGCCCCCACCTCCGTTACATAGATGTAATAAAACGTGACCTCAAATCAGTGAACATCAATACTGACCAGTGGGAAGACATAGCTCTAGACCGCACCAGATGGAGAGAGACAGTGACCAAGAAAGCTATGGACAGCGAAAGAGCATGGGCCTCAGCTCTGGAAGAAAAGCGGACAACGCGGAAAATGGCCAGCTCCTCTACCACTGTAGCGAAGACCACCTTTACCTGCGATACTTGTGGACGGGAGTGTCTCTCCAAAATAGGGCTCCACAGCCACACGAGGAAGTGTGCAAGATGAACCATAGTCGTTTTACGACTGAAGGAGGCCAATGAATGAGCTATCCAGTTAGGCTGAAGAGCCCCTCCTATTTTCTGAGTGGTCCCTGTCATTCCAGATTGTCTCACATGTTGTTGTTTTCAGAGACATTACTGTCAGAGATGGAGTGACCTCTAAATTGATGGGGAAAGCCTGGGTAGAAAATTTGGAAAAGCTGGACTGCTCACTCGCCTCGCTTTCATACTGACCAGATCCACAGGGATGGAACACCACCACAATTTGGGGTCATGTGGCTACATGAGTTTGCCTGAGAGCAGTGGTCTTAACACTGTCCCCCCCCCCCCCATAGACAAGGCTCCAAAACTGTGGCTAGGGGTTTGGTTTGTCAGCAGCAGGGCGTGCATGCACACCAAAGGGCCAGGACTGCCTCAAATCTTAAGGCCTAACCTCTGCTGAGGTTGCATGCATATTATCCTCACAGCCTTGCTGTCCTCCACAGGAGGAAAAATTGTATGTACAAATAGCGCATGTGTACTATTTTCTCACAATACTAATCAATTAAATAGGAAGCCATATTGTTGGTTGTAAAAGTAAAAATGGATTGAGTTTTTTTTTCCTTCTAATTTCAATTACACCAAATGTCTATCCCAATGTATTAGAAAAGCTAGTCAAATAGTCAACTATCAAGTGAATTTCATATTATTCACATTTGTATCTGAATTCATCAAAGTTGTATGTCAGGCTAACATTTTGTTGGGGCATGTTACTTCAACAGAGACATTGATATTTTTTTATACTTGGAAAGACCCAGAACTAATAAGCTACCATCTTCAAGTTAACATCACAAATGAGGTGGCACAATATCTGCCAATAAAATGAACATCACATTTAAGATCTTTCAGAAAACAAATTGAACTACTTTTTACCTAAACAAAACTTATATTAAAAATAAAATACATTTAAAATGATTACATTGGCTTAATTTAGTTTATCTTCTTATTATAAATTACAGACATTTTCTTCACAAACATCATTACAATCTATGACTGTGTCAATCTAGTCAGTCAATCTTAAGATTAAGAAGCATTATTACCTTACTGAAATCAGTATCATTTATAAAAACTTAAATCACAGACTGGTGGTAATTATTTACTATAGTGAACACACTTGTTATAAATGTTTATCATGTTTTGCAGTTTGAGATGTCCACATGACTTTTACCAGTAGCGCAGAAACTGTTATGCTGACTAGAAGAGTTAAGAGGATCACAATTGGCTTGTGTGATTCCTGCCCAACTGGCACATACAGAGTTAATGGGGCAGACGTCTGTAATGAAAAAAAGATTTTTATTAGCTAATGACATGGGATAAAAGTTACTCATTGACCACTGTTATGTGTTTAGATGGTTGTCTGTAGTCTGACAATTAACTGTGAGTTTGTTGACACACCGTAACAGATAATAATAATGAATACATTTGATAACTCAGGTTGATAACTTTAACAATTTAATAAGCAATCAAAAGGGCACGGTCTACGTCGTCCACTAGTCTAGTTCGTTAATCTCTTAGTTCCTAATCCTACTTTAAGAACACTGCCATGTTGGTCTTACAAAAGATGAAATTACAAAAACCGTTGGTATCATCTGGTACCAAATTTGTTTTGTGTTGTTGCTTTGTTTTCGAGTTTTGGATGTTACTTCAGATTCAAGATAATTACATCCTAGCCCAAATCTTCCACAAGGTAGTTCCAAACCTAGGACCATTGAGCCCATATCATATGAATTCATAAAACCAAACATTTTTTATTGAGCCCATATCATATGAATTCATGAAACCAAACATTTTTCAGTGAGCCCATATCATATGAATTCATAAAACCAAACATTTTTCAGTATGTACAATAGTGTAGTATCTTACAATTAATTAATCTTATGCTATGAGGATGAACTAAGGTCATTGAGTGACTGAAGAATGCCAACAACATTTGTTTTGTATATCATGTTATATTACTAGCATCATTTCAATAAAAGATAAAAAGCTTACACTCAAGTAGGTCAATGGAACCCAGTCACAAATTGATGTGTTAGACAAATCACATGGTGCAGTAATTGAACTGGTTACATCTGTAGACATATAACATTACATTGATGAGAATTCACTATCACCTGTTTAATGGTGAAAAAGAGTTATATAAAAATTGACTGGCCACATATGTAGTTTTTCAATCACAGACATACTTAAATTGGGATTTTTATCAAAGGAAAGAACATCCTTTAGGATTTGACACTAAACAATTGCCTTTCTCATGATCCATTTAGTTTTTAAACAACATTGCTCAGCTGCATCAGGAAAGTTGTTGTTTTCCTCCTACACTCAATTTGAAACTAATATCTATTGAGTAGAGGTGGGGATTTTAGTTGTAAGCCATCAGCTGCTTACATACCATCGTACAATTTTTGGCTTTAGAAATAGTTGAATTTACCTATGCCCTTTGGAATTAAAAAAAAAAAAAACTAAGAGATTTCTATTTATTAATCAACATAAGCTTTTTAGCCTAATTACCAACATAAATAATAATTCTAAAAAACTGTAGCTAGGCAAGAGAGAGGAAGAAATATTTCTACAAACCTGACTGAGAACAATTGGAGTAAAGACTTGGGTGTAATATTGTGACAGTGGCATGACTTTTATCTAGGGAAGGTTTGTGGTATCTGGCATGAATAGGAAAATTCACATCAATTTCAGTGGTTGAGTCCTTTGTGAAATGGTCACTGACATTCACAAAAATATAAAGTTCATGAGACCTTGACAAAAACTCTGCATTCTCAACATTGACTGGAGAATCAAAAAGAACCTGTTGGAAGAAATGTTAGAGGATGTAACATTAATTGAGTGAATTTAACACTACAACTTTTAACAAAAATGAAATGTTCAGATAATTTAAACTCTATTTTATTGTAAGTACTTTCTGCTATAGAAAAATGTTCTACTGCTCAATGAATTGAGAACTGCAAGACATGCACGCTAAATGCTTCAAAAAATAAAAAAGGCAAAAGGCTGTTGAGGGAATTCAATAGAAGATTGTATCTTAGGCAGAACTCATACAGCAGTCTGGACAAGCATACATATAGTGCAATTTTTTTAAAGCAGTGTTTGGCTAAAAAACTAGTCAAAGAAAAAATGAATTGAAAAAAAAAAAAAAAGAATAGAAATTGTACTATAATACTTTTAAAAATGTCTAAATTTCCCCTAAAAAATATGCACCACATAAAAGAATGGACCAGCTAGTGACTGGGGAAACCGGATGACTTTGGTTGTGCAAACTGTCACATTCTTACAATGATGATGATAAATACTCCAAACAAGCCTTTTATTACATGGAAAAAAAAAATACATGTAAAGGCAATACCTGTGGCCCTCCAAAAAGCTTCAATGAATTTAATTGATAAGGATCTGCATAGACTCCTGATGGTAAAGTTTCTATTAACAGGAGAGTACATTGTGGCTTAGATAATGATGCTTTGATACCAGGTGGCAATGTTAGTCTGGTTATAAGGTCCCTGAAATTTAAAAACAGTTGGCTTATTCAAATTAATTACAAAATAAATAACAAAACAAAATTATTAAATGAACTAAAACTAAGAGTTAAAAGCAAATAAAATGAAACAAATGAAACTATATATTAATATAACGTGTCAAAAATGCTAAAGAGTATTTCTCATTTTTAGAAGTGGCATGTAACAAAAACATAGATTAACCCACAAAGTCACAAGCATCAAATCTCCTTTAAAGAAAAAAGTTTTTAATTTTTTGCTCAAGTTAAACAAAATATCTTTTTTTTTAGAAGGAGGGGGGATGTTGATCAACTCTTAATTACTTTAATAAAGTACTATGTATTCACTACATTAAATTTATAAAAACTGTCCTAGAAATGGGTTAAGAATAGACAAAGACATTTAGAGAGTCTAGATTCTATACAATTGACAATTGATATAATTAAATATAATAGTCTATCGATATAAAAGCTGAATGTAGGATTTAAAGCTAGATCTGAATTTAGAGAGAGAGCACCGCTCTTTAAGATCACCTTATTATTATGAAAAACCTTTGACTAGCATGGAATTTGTTGCACAATAATTATCAAAGATCTAGTCAATCTAATCTTAATTCAGAATCAAAGAAATTGACATTAGTCTCATTAGTAGACATTGACATAGAAATGCCATAACAACCGGTATATAAAAAATTATAAGGCAATATAAGGTTAAGGCATTTTAACTTTGTTAGCAATTTCATAATATTAATATGATAATTAAAAAAAAAAAAGCTTTTCAAGTCTTTGTTTTCTGAAATTCTAGTCATTTATTTTTAAAATGATTTATTATTCTTTATCTAGAATAATGAAGATCAGATGCTTTAGTTACTAGAATCTTATGAATCTAGATCTGGATTCTATATTATTTATTATATTATAATTATATCTACCTCAGTCAGAGGTTCAGTACCTATGAAATCCATGACCTAGAAGTGTACGTTTAAGCTCAATATTTTTTATGTTTGATGATTCTGCATCCGCTGACATCCACAGAACTGATAACGTCAAAACGAATGTTTGTAAATAATTCATTACTTCATCATCTGTTCATGAACCTTCAGAAAAAAAAATATAATTTATAAAATAAATAAATAATAATACTGAAATTCAAGAGCCTCACAGTTGTTTTATGTTTATAATTTTATTTTTAAAAAAGAGTCTTCAGACAGTCTATAATGATAATCTGATTATGTCTGATATGAAAAATAAAAAAAACAGACAAGTACTGAAGTAGTGAGATCTATTAGATCTAATTTGTAAAAGGGAGTGGGATGCAAAAGTGTTCATCTATAGATCTAGATTAGATTCTATATCTAGATATAAAAATATAGTCTAGATACCGCTGAATTTCTTGTGTCCGATTGAATATCATTGATAGATCTAGATCTAGATCTATTACCGAGTGGAAAAACGCGATATGTATTTGGGATACCTGAGATACACTGTTGACACTTCCGGAAAGAACAAATAATGGATAGGAAATTGAACTAGACTCTAGATCTAGTCTAAATATTTTTTATATCTAGTGTAGATCTACTTTATAAACTGTTAACTAGTGTAGACCGAAAATCTTTAAATGGTATTAGAGTCTAGATAGACTTATTCATTGAATTTAATCATAAACTTGCCTTAAATTAAGGTAAAGATTGAAACTAAATGTACACAAAATTAAAAAATATACTTTTTAACTTTTTTTTTGACTTATAGTTATTATATTAGTGACATTAGTCTTATTAAGTCTTATTAATTAAAGACTTAAAGTTAATAAATACTATTATTTCTTATTTGATTGAAACTAAAAGTAGTAAATAGTTACAGTAAAAGTAATTAATTATATTCTAGATCTATATAATAATTTTAATTAAATAATTATAAGTTAGTCAGTTAAATTTATAAGTTTGTCTTATTTATATTCTATATAGTATTATTATTATAGTAAGTATACTTTTATTATCATTAAGTCATTAAGATTTTCATGATTCACATTATTGTGATTATGTCTAAAAAGTCTAGCCCTAGCCTCTGCCTCTAGGCTCTACTATACTATAGATTATAGATCTAGGTCTATACTTTCAGGTAATTATGTAGATTGTAGGGTAGGAGTTAAGAGTTTGTTAGACTTACTAATAAGAGTACTAACAACTAACACTACTTACAACTTTAACATCAACTTACACTTAACTTACAATATTACTGATAGTATACTATATCATATCTAGAACCATAATATAGGCCTATTGTATCTAGATATATAGAATTATATATCTAGGTAGTAACTGTAATCATATAAATATAAAAAAGACATTATTTTATTAGAAATTAAAAGATCTGATCAAGAAAATTTAGAATCTACTTTTCTAAATGATGTGCACTCAATGCAAATATATCATTAGAACTTTTAAAACACTGTGGCTTAGGTATAACAAAATGTTTTAAGACAATCTGCTAGAAGATATTCAATAAAAAAAAAACATGGCCAAGAAATGGACATAATCTTTAATTATTCCACTGCCAAGGAAAGAAAACTTGAGACAGTGCCAAAACTATAGAACCATACGCCATGCGAGCAAGATGATGCTACAAATAATTTTTAACAAACTCAAAAGAGGTAGAAGCAATTTGAACAAATATTTAACATCAGGCATTAAAGAAAAATGCCTTCAACACAAAAAGAAAGTTGGTACACAACTTCATCGACTTCAAGAAAGTTTTTGACAGGGTTTGGTACTCTGCAAGTGATGAGGGAGTTCAACATACATAAAAACATTTTTGATGTTATCAAAGCCCTCATATCAAAATGCAAATAGGTCTGTACTTCTAAACAACCAAATTGGAGAAAGTTTCAGGACATCCATATGAGGATGTATTTTTTTATCTTTTTTTTTTAACATATTTCTGGAGTGTATCATGATGGAAACTCTATAAGGATGTAGTCCTAGCTTGGCCCATAAGGAGGGGGGGGGCTATTTTCAATCTCAGGTTTGTAAATCAGGTACAAAATCTTACTTCATAACTGGATGCTGCCGCTAGAGCAGTTGGCATGGGAATCAGTGCTGAAATAAAGCAAAGTACTAGTTTTTGGTAGCACAAGATGTTGCATTTAGTTTGACAAACATGTAGAAGAAGTTTACTTTTAGTAGGGTCAAGCATAACAAGAGATGGAGAATCAGTAAAACAGATAAAAACTATTTAAGCTTGGCAAAGGCCTTTTTAATATGAACAAACTGTAAAAAATTTTAGAAAAGTGACATTCACTTCCAAATAAAATTAAAACTGTATTCCTTGTTAGTGATCTGTAATCCTATATTAAATGGTTTTGAAAGTTGGAGATTGAATGCTGAGACTGAAAAAAAATTAAAGTCTTTGAGACTAATTTCACAGAAAATTGCTGGGTATCAAATACCAGGAAAAGAAGATGTATGAGTTTGTACTTTTACTAGTCAACATTTCTTGGGGGGGGGGGGGCGGCCAAAAAAGGAGCTTTTTAATACTGTGAAATGACAAAAGCTGAGCTGGATCAGTCATATTGTAAGACATGAATCACTGTCAAAGGTCATCCCTCTAGATACGATGGAATAAAGGGTCATCTAAAGAAGAGTAGGCTGGACATTGTAAAAGAATAAGAAAAGCCACTGATTTAAAAAAGTACAGGGATTTGGTAACATGGACTGTCACAGCAGCCCTACAACAAAAGTCAAGGGACAGATGATGAGAATGAGATTGCCAATAGGGAGAAATAGACCACTATTAGTGGCAATACTATCTCTGAATATCCACAATGACAATAGTATTGAATAGAGTCAATTTGGAAGTTCTAGGACTAGTTAGATCATCTGGTTCAGCCTCTATATCTAGACATTTTTCAATGAATTATTAATTTTATCATTTGTCATTATTTTATTAGTCTGTTGAACTTGTTGCATATTTTAATATTTAGAATTTACATGTACATTACATTATACTAGACTCTCTAGTTAGATATAATTGTCACTCTCTAACTTAATGGACATATAAAATATTCTTTAAGAAAAACAATGGGAGGCCTTTTTAGTAAAAAAACAAAGACAAGCAGAGTTACAGAACAAGACAAGGCTATACTCGTAAGTGCTTTAGAATTTGTTCATTAATAACACTGCTACTAACCTCTTAAGAATTCTGATGCAGAAGTTAGAATCACTGAATATATAATAAATTTAGCTAGATACTCTTGGATAAAGATAGTCTCTATTTTTTTAACAGAATAATCACTTCTAATAATGATGAAAACTAAATTTTTTTTTTATTTGCTTGTTCCTTATACAGCAACTGAAACAACAAAGAGACAAACTAAAACAATATCAGAAAAAAATTAGTTCACAGCTAGAGAGAGACAGGGATGTGGCCCGTGCTTTACTGAAAGATGGAAAGAAAGAGTGCGTAGTTTAAATACTAACTGATTGTAATAGTTATCCTGACTTCTAAACTGTCTTCTGTATAGAATTTAATTAACTTTCACCACATTTACCTCATATAATTCTGAGACACAGCTTTTCTCTACCTGATAACTAATTCTCCTACTTACTTGCAAGAAAATACAAAAATTTAACCTAATATTACTTAAGTTTTGAAAAATTTAAAAGCCTTTTTGAATATCGAAATTGCACCAAATTTACTGAAAAATGATTTTTTTTATTTTCAATTTCATCCCAATATGTTTTTTTTTAAAGCCAACATTTAAATGTCTAAAGTACAAAGTTATATTTCCTTCTGCTTTGAGCCCTTATTAACACTATTTTGTTTGGTAACTTTCTTTCATTCCTTATCATGCTTTATCTTGATTATAAATAAAAAAAATATTCTGAAGCAATAAATAAACTCAGTTAATGATATAAATACTTAATAAATTGTGACACACAATGGGTAATTCCAAAGTTAATTTTAAATCTCAAGCTTATTTTAAATCTTATTCTATATTTGCTTAAAATGTTATCAATAAGTGAACCAGGCTTTCATAATGGATTTTTTTCTTCACCTTTTTTTTTTTTGTCATTAACACAGCAAGGCAAAGTTGATGCTCCGCAAAAAGAAATTTCAAGAAACACTTTTGTCTAAGACAGATACACAGTTGGACAACATTGAAAAATTGGTTTGTGCAAAAATTATCTTTACCCCCTAGTCTTTGTTCAATCAGCCAGATAGCAAATTTTCTTTTTTTTTAATAGAACAAGTAAGAAAAAAAGCTCTTTTAAATTACTTGATGTTTAAGAGTTTAACTAATAATACTGTACAAATATAAAAACAAAAGCAGTTTTCAGTAACATAAGATGTTTCCACCACAGGTCCATGATCTGGAGTATGCCCAAGTCGAACAGGAAGTGGTGAAAGGTCTACAGATAGGAAATGCTTCTCTCAAGAAAATGCATGAGGTAATTAAATGCTATTCTGTTGTTTAGCTAAGGAGTTTTTTCTTTGCATTTTTTTTAATATTTGCTAAATTGAAATAATTACTTGCATAATAATCATTATTTTATACATTTCTCATTGTACAGATATTATCTCTTGAAGATGTGGAGAGAATTATGGATGAAACTCAGGAGGGAATAGAAAAACAAAGAGTAAGTTAAATGTTGGTTTTTCTTATCTTTGCATATTGTGGGCATTCACAAGTCAATCAACTCTATTTGAAAAATGATGCTCTCAAGGTCCCCCTTAAAGAATGTTGCATCAACACCTCTAGCTTGGTAGCATTAGCTTAGGACCAATTGCATAAGTTGTGAGTTTTTGGAATTTCTAGTAGGGAAGCAAGGATAGAAATCAATAGCAAGACATAAAAAAACTAATCTGAATCAAGCCCAACATATTAACATGCAATTGTCTTTCCATTGCAAAGATAGGACTCCAAAACCATCTTCATATAATTCTTTCTCCTTTTCACTAAGGTCTTAAAAACATAATGTCAATACACATGTTCCTTGAGGTTTATATTTAACCCAAGATCAAACTTACATTTTTCATTGAAATTAATTTGTCTAAGAATCAAATATTCAATTCGAAGAATGCAGAATATATTTTAAATTAAATGTATCATAATTTGATTTATGTTTTATTTAACATGTAAGAGATGCAAAAGTAAAGGAAAAAAAAATAGGCCTATTTAAGTTAAAACAGTGACTTCTTTCTTAAAATGAATGCTTGTAATTTTTTAATATACTAATATGTCTGGCCCTAACATTAAATAGAACAAAACATTTATTTTTATGTCTGAGATGTCTCTAACTAAAGTGATTTTTCAGAACTTAAATCATATTATATAAACTCAGTTATTTACAACTTTATTTTTTATAAGTGGAACAATGCAAAGTAGAAAAGTTCTGAACTGTTTTGTCAGAGAAGCTGTTAAAGTTATATTTTCCCATTCACAGTAAAATAAGTTTTTCATTTAATCTAAGGAAG
This sequence comes from Biomphalaria straminea, assembly GCA_021533235.1. Lineage (NCBI taxonomy): Eukaryota > Metazoa > Mollusca > Gastropoda > Planorbidae > Biomphalaria > Biomphalaria straminea. Next base: position 3,342,777 of record JADKLZ010003886.1, on the reverse strand, counting down.
GAATAAGATCTTTAACTTTAAAAGCTAGCTTAATCAATTATAATTATTCAAAAATAAAAACCTTCAAAACATCAGTAAAATTAAATCTTTACAAATCATGTCTGATTTTCAGGAAATCGATGAACTTCTGTCTGGTGGTTTGTCTGCTCAGGATGAAGATGATGTTCTTGCTGAATTAGATCAGATTATCAAGGTAAAACATTCTAGATTGGTCTTGGTTGATTTATCATCAGTTTTAATTCAAAAGTGTTTGGTTTGAAACATCCTGTCAAAAATTTCATTTGAGAAAAACAAGAAGGTTTATGTGTTATTTTGTTCAAGTTTCAATTTTAAAAAATGCAAAAAAAAAAATCTTGAAAACGCCTGGTGCAATTGAAAAAAATGCATAAATAGTTTAAAAGTACAACAGTAAATTAAAACACACAAAAAAAAAAATTTCAGCTATCTGAATATATTAATTTTATCAATAGTTCATCTCGTCTATCCTTTGACTTTCATCATGAGGGTGCTGAGGTAATTCATGTCACCAAATCCCTCCACTTTTTCTGGTCAGAAGGTATCCTTAGCAGGTTATTAAAAATAATACATCTAAATTTCAGGTACATTGTTTTTTGCAAATATATTTAATGTTATTTTGAAAATAATGTTGATTGAAAAATTAGCTGGTCTTTTATAAAGACAAAAGTTTTTTTTTTTTTTGTTTTTTTTTTAACTGATAATTTCATTGCAATATGTGTTTTTATTTTAACAGAGTTCTAATGAAGAATTTCAAGAAGATGTTGAATTACCTGATGTGCCACAGGACAGAATAGGAGGTATGAGTATTATGATAATGCAGACAATATTCAAATTACAGAATTAAAAAGAAAGTTGTTGTTTTTTTTTCAAGTCTAATTGTAATAAAATATTTACTGTTTATTTTTCATTATTAAAGTTAAACAAAACAAAGATTGTACAAAATATTGTTGGATAGGTTCTCTATCGACATCTTTACACAATATAAAGTAAAACTTAATGCCAACCATAATGTACAGAAACATCTACCATTCTAACTAAATCAAAACTTATTTGAATATTTTTTGGAAATATAGGTCATGGGAAATTCAACGAATAGGATTTCGTGATTTTATTTCAAATTGACTATATAATAATGAGCAAATAGACAACATTTTATTCTACTTTTCTAAAGCATTTGACAAAGTTCACCACCAAAAAAAAAAAATTAAAATAGTTGGGCATTGCTGGTTCATTACATCAATGGTTTCTGGATTTCCTGATGAGGAGGGAACAAACTGTAATAATAAATGGCTCCAAATCAACACCAATAAAAGTAAACTCAGGTGTACCTCAAGAAACACCCTTAGGCCCACTACTGTTTCTAATTTACATAAATGACATACCAAATTGCATTTGTTTAGGAACAAAGTCAGATTATTTGCAATTGCATAATATATAGAAAAATAAAAGAAAACACAGGTTAATGAAATTTTACAAAAATAATTAGATGACATACAGAAATAGGAATAAAATTGGAGCAGGTCTTCCCAACCAGAAAAATCCCAATTATTAAGAGTAACAAAAAAAAAATTCAAACAAATAAAAACTACTTATTTTAGTCATTGTAAACCAGTAACACAGACTAAAAACTCACAATATCAAGGTGTAATAAAATAAAATTTAAAGCTATCATAGAATCCCCATTTTGATGAAATCATTAAAAAGAATCAAACAAAGCACTAGGGTTTATTAAAATATTTTTTCCTCAATCAGACAGGAAACTGAAACTAAAATGCTATTTAACCTTAAAACCTTAGGCTAATATTAGAATATGCATACTCTGTTTGGGACCCAATTCAAGAAAACATTAAGAAACTAGAACAAACATAGAGACTAGGGCAGTTAGATTTATGGCAAACAAATATTACCATTTGATTAGAGTAACACCATTAGTAAAATCACTAAATAGAGAAACATTTTGTGAGAGAAGAATAAAAACTTAAGTAGCAATAATACATAAAATACTGAAACATAATTTCAAATTATAGAAAAACAAAACCTAATAAAATAATCAGAGAGATACAAAGATAGAGGGCACATTTCTTATTCCATATGCTAGGACAAATTGGAACAAGTGCTCCTTCTTCCCTTGTACCATTAGAGAATGAAAGGGGTTGCCTGAATCAGCCTGAAAAACTGACATAGCAGAGTTTAAGTCACCGATTAACATGCTGGACTAGATTAACACAGGAAATGTGAAGGACATAATTATTTTCCTTTTTGAATATCTATATCTTTAATGTGTTTAGTATGAATTAATATTGTTTGTTTGTTTTTAAAAACAAAAAGCTAAAAAAAAAAATTATTTCCTTTTTTCAGACTGTATAAAACTATGTTGCTTAACTGACTTTTTTTTTCCTCTTGTAATTAAACAGAACCCAACAAACCTTCAGTGGCAAAGAAAGCCAAAACTGCTGTACCAGCATCTTGATACCAGTAGCAAGATATAGTGACCATTTGTAAAATATTGTTAAATGAATATCGTGTATTGATATGTAATGATGATGAAGTATTTGAAAATTATTTATCCTTGATCAAATGAGTCATTGTCATCTTAAAGAGGTTGAGAGGCTTCTTGCTAAACATTTTATAGACATAATTAATTTTTTTATTTTTTAATATTTCTATTTTGATGGCCATTTGATGCCTTTAGAACCAATAGAAGTGAAGTCTATTTATCTTCTGTATTTAATGTTGGTAATAAATTGAAAGGGTAACCAATTGATTCCTTAAGTTAGATTTATAGTACAACATTGTACTTCTATGTGTACATGAGAAGTTCTAATTGTGCCGGGTGCCTGAACTATGGCATTTTTTTTTTTGCTGGCAGAGGCTCTAGATTTTGATTTTGCTAGTGTATAGATGAGAACTTGATGTGTAGGATACCTGACCTCAGAATTAGTTAATTGTGATTGGTGAATGGTGCTCCTGATTCACTGAAATTGAAATAAATTCTAATTTATTTATTTGTTTGTTTTTTTTTGTTTTTTTTTTAAGAAAGGCTCATCAGTGTCATTGTCAAAAGAATATAATTAGAACATCTGAAATAAAATATGCAAGCAATTAATTTTTAAATCTCCAATTTGAATTTCAACAATGAATAACAAGTGTGCACCATTAATATTATAGAAAACTGTTGATGTATTTCTGCCATTATTTGGAGCTTCAAGTCTTAATTGTTTAATATATTTATATAGATCATGGAAAATACATATGTCAGAATTTATCTATAGCCACTTTATTCCTCCTAGCAGCATGCATAACATGCATGTGTAGATTAATACATAGATATTTGTAGGACATAATTATCTTCTTTTGTAATGTAACATTTGTATATTGCATTGTCAATTCCAAGTAACTGCTAGTCTTCTGAGAAGTAACTCTTTTTTTGTCATTAATGGGTTTTTAGTTCAAGACATTCTTGTATGTCTTATTCCTAGATGTATAAGACTTGTCTGCTGAAAATGTTTCTGTTTAATATGTTCCTCTATTAAAAGAAGGTTGCAATATTGCACTATGATTGTCCTTAATATGGTCTGCAAATGACACCTCTAATTCCTCTAAAGCTATTTTAATGGAACGCTTCTTCCATTCTGATGATCATGAGTTTGATGTTTTTTTTTAAATTTATGTATACAAATGAAACTATATTTCCAACCAGATTCTAGCTGACAGTAAATATTACTGTATATTTAATAATGTATTGTTTGTTAAAACAATAATCAATTATTAGTGAATATATAATTTATATATTTTTAATGACCTTTAAATTATTTAGTGTCTGTTTATTTATGAAATGTTTGAAATAAACGGTCTACCTGAAAGCTTTTTTTTTTTTGGCAACACCATGGTAGATATTTTATACCAAGAGGTTCAGAGATGTATACTTTGCAATAGATTTTTGCAATGGTTTTATGCTTTCAAATATCCAACAATTAGATGAATAAGTGTAAGCTTCAACTACAGGGTTTCACTAAGACTCTTTAAGATTTGTGTCTGTAATAGACTTTAATTGTCAGTTCTAATTAAGTTGTTATTTTGTTATTTCTCATGTATCTGTTTCATTTTTTTTTTAAAGTTTTAAGTAATTATGAATGTATTGAATGCATTTTGTTTATTTTGTTCAATTATTGTATAATTATTTTACTTTTGAATGTTCCCAATGTATCTTCTTATAAAACGTTATGTGTATATTATACACAGGTAGAAATATTTCTTTGATTCTTTATCCATTTCAGCATTTTAATTTGTCATATTTCTGATTCTTGAAGCTCATCTTCTGGCTGTTGCTAATAAACTTATAAAATAAAAACAGTGTCATTTTGTAAAAAGTTTTATTTTGTGTGTTATATTTGTTTCAATTCAAATAATACTTGTTTGCTGTCATGGTGTTCATTTTTGTTATATTGCTGTTAAGTTTATTTCAAGAGGTTCATTGTAACTTCAGAAAAACTACAATAATAAATTGTAATGAAATAAATTGAAGTTTGCCATTTTTCAATAGCACACCACAAAAACAACTTTAAATAGAAAGCATAAAAACAATATATTTGTTTCAATTTAAATACTATAGAACTTCTGCCATGGTGTTTATTGTGTTTAAGTTTTTATTTATTTTGCTGTTGCACTAGTTTATTTTATGCATACATGGCATAACCAGTAATGAAAACAATTTCTAGAGCTGTGTTTTTAAATCTACTGTACAACGGTTATTAAGAGAAGGTAAAAGAATATGGTTAAACATAGCTCTGATGAGGACTCAAACCCTGGACATCTGAATGGGGCTGTTAATAGTTTATTATGATTATTCATCCTTTGTTTCTGTTCTAAAGAATGAAACTGTTAGGTCTATGTTTCATTAGTTTTCTGAAACTAATGAATTTATGTTGTCCAGTTGTACTGGCAATTCAAAGGAAGGTCTTTGTCTTCCGAAGAAGCCTCAGGCTTGATTTTAAATATAAAATTGTCTGTGAAAACAACTGTATAGAAAATACAATAAACATGCATATGTGACCCTGCAGGATTATATTTTATTTTCTCTACAGTCGTTCACCCCTGCAGCAGTATATCTTTGTTTTTCAGTTGTGAAAACAAGTAGGGAAAAAATGTGGGCGGGCACTTGATGGATCACGTGAGCTTGGGTGACGACATAGGCTCAAATAACTTTATTTGTTAGCCTGCTGCTTGGTTCCTAAGGCTGAGTCTTTGCCTCTGATACAAAATCAAAATTTTATTATTTCCTTCATAAATGAAGATTATTAAGCACAAGCACAAACCAACTGCAGGACTGCATAGGATTACTGTGGGTAGGGTCTCAATGCATCATGAATGAATGCTAGAATTTGAAACTTTAATGTTGAAAAAATGACTTAATGAACATTTTTATTTTGGGTTCTTCTGTCTTGGAAGACAATGGTGAATGGATGCGCCCAGATGAGCAAAATCAAGTGGCGGAGTTCGGCACAGAATCAACATTACACTAACATAAAATAGCGTCACCAAGGTGCATGGGTTATTGAGAAAAGAAAACTTGGTTAAAGATAGGCCCCTAAGCTCCGACGAGGACGCGGACCTCTGAAGCAAGCAACATCGTCTATAGTAGCTCTAGTAGTGACCAATTGCCAGGCTAACAATGAATAACCATTCAGACTAAGATGTTAGCTTTTTGAAGCTTTCTAGGCTTATTGAAGAGAATAGATTTCGTCTAGATCTATTTACATTTAAAATTAATGTATCTCCACTTTTAAAAATTAAAAATCGAAAGATCGAAATATATTTATTATTCTGTTAAAAGATAGCGAAAACATTTTTATGATTATCAGGGGAGACTACCATTAAAAAATACAGGGCGTAAACAAACATGACAGAACCAGAAGATACATCTCCTGCTTCTGTTACAGGTGAAACTTCAGAGGTTGAAACAAAGCCAGAAAGTCCACAAGCTGTATCTTCTCCTGATGTGAAACAGAAATTAAATTTGAAAGGTGATTAGAATAGTTCATTTACTTATAGTTATAATAGTTTAATTTATAGTAAATACTAAATGCAGGCAGTAACTGAGTACAGACTACAGTAAATACAACTTAATACAAGTCACTCTCAACTCACTGACTGTGACTCGTCACTACTACTAGCGACATTAGTCACATTTAGTGTGAGTCAAGTGAGTGTGAGTAAATATACTAATAATCTAGTACTTTTAACTTTAATTTTAACTACTTGCTGTAGTGATAGTGTTATTGTTAATATTTAAGCTTAGTGTTATTGTTAATATTTAAGCTTAAGTGTTAATCCTAGTAGAGTCAAGTCAGTGGTCAATAGAGTGTTCTAGAGACAAGTCTAAATAATTCACCAATGAACCAGAATATTGTCATGTTAATCCTCAAAAAATAAAACTATGAATAGACAAGACAAGTTTGAAATGACTAATCAAATGTAGTATAAACTAGATTTATGATCTAAGGTACTACTGTAAGTGTAACACGACAGTGTCGACAGTGTACAATTAAGTCTTCAGTTAAATGCCATTAGTATTACTATTATATATATATATATAGTTCGTCCATCGTGGTTCGATGATGACCACTTTGTCATCCAGTGGGCTGAGGGCTTTGCACTGGGGTTTTGTGCCTCCTCATGTGGCTATTAGTAGTAGATACAGGACTACTATTATAAGTAAGACTAGTAAGTATTACACAACTCACTTACTAAGTTACTTGACTTAACTTCTTAGTTCTTTTTTAAAAGTAACATCTATACAATCAGCTACTGACACTAGAAACATAGATCTAGACTCTTTAGTTAGACTACTACTAGATTAGATTAGTAATCAAGATGAACCATAGTCGTTTCACTACTGAAGGAGCCTAATGATGATGAGTAATACTATACAAGATTATATGAAGATAAATGAATAGATTCTCTAGACAGTTCTATGGTGGTTTTTGTTTTGTATTATTTTTTTCTATTGCATGTCTCGTTTCAGTTGATATACTTCTCAAGCCTGCAGGTGATGCTCCTATAATGAAGAAAAAGAAATGGACAGTTGATAGGACAAAACGGATTTGCTGGGTCTCAGATTTTATAAAAAAATACATCAAATTGGAACCATCAGAATCTTTGGTTTGTTCACACACTTAACACTAATTCTTATGCAGAATTTCACTATATTATGAAACATTAGGATCATTGAGTCATAGGACTTCAAGATTAGAATCAGTTTTCAAACATGTTTTTAACATAGAACAATGTAGTTGATTTCTATGGTTCGGAATCAGGGTGAATCTAATGAATAAAATTAGTGTTACCAGACATACTGCAAAAGGAAGATATTTCTACATGTTTGGGGCCATGTCCTCTGTCCAGCAAAAGTGTGAAAATTTTAGAATTGTATTCACTTGTTGGCTTCAGTTACATAATATCCATGAATTAAATTCCAAAAAACAATCATTTAGAGTGAAGCCTTTCTTGGACTCAACACTTCTAGTTGTGCCATGTTTCTCGGAGTAAAGTTTTTTTTTTGAGCTTTCTCAGTGCATAGACTAAAAGTTTGGAACTCTCTCCCTATTAAGCTCAGACAAACAACATGTTTTACTACATTCAAGAGGAACATTAAGACTCATCCATGCAAAACATGTTTAGAATAGTCATTTAAATCTAATTATAGCTCCTTAAGGCTACAATGTGTTTGAATAGCACTACATAAATTATTATTAACATATATTAGTGTTTAGGTACTTAATATTTTTTGTAAGGCAAAGTACACCAATAGAAGATGATTAAAAACATTCAATAGTTTAAGACCCTTCATAAAATCTACCCAATAATTTTACTTTTTATGGAAAATGTTTTACCAAGAAACCCAATTATCTCAAGCTAAAGTAAACACTGAGGACAATTTATTGTGCTTGCATTTTGTATACATTGAAAATTACTATACTAAACAGTTATTTTCAATATGTTTGTTTAACTTCATCACAATAGGTTCATATTGCTGTCTTATGTGGTACATATTTTAAAAAAAAAGAAGTCTCCAATATGTGTCATTTTGCAATAATTTTATTTCTTCTTATCTTATATAATACAGACGTTACTTCAAAAAAGAAGATGATTACGTCCCTCACGTCATGCATTCAGTCATGCATATTTACCAGTGACTTAAATTCTGCCAAGTCACTGGTTTTCCTGGCTAGCTCAGGCAAACCATTCCATGCTCTAATGGCACTAGGGAAGAAAGAGCATTTGTACAGATTTGTCCTAGCATATGGGACGAGGAATGTGCCTCTATCTTTGTGTCTTTCTGAGTATTTTATTAAATTTTGGTTTTGAATTTGAAGATTATGGTTAAGTGTTTTATGTATAATTGTTACTTTACTTTTGAGTCTTAACATTTACATTTTATAAATAGGCAAGACATTCAGATGTATCATTATATTACATTACACTATCATGTAAAGAATGGTACCCTCAATACACAGAAAAATTAAGTTTGTAGGGAAACTTTTTAGAAGCAT
>JADKLZ010003886.1:3308893-3324745 GCA_021533235.1 Biomphalaria straminea | reverse complement strand
TCACTATGCAGAATTAGAAGGAAGTTTAACAATCACTATGCAGAATTGGATGGAAGTTTAACAATCACTATGCAGAATCAGAAGGAAGTTTAACAATCACTATACAAATAGAAGGAAGTTAAACAAACACATTTTGTAATTAGAATACTAAATGTACATATACATACTGAGCATCTTGTCTGTGCTTGAAAATTGCTTTCACCTTGTTCCCACTCTCAAAAGCCACACCAATATCATAGTTGGCAACTATACCACTGCCAGTACCAACCAGCATATTGAAGCCCTTGTCCGACATTTTCACAAAACTAAGGGCAGTGACACCAAGGCTGAACTTATTTTTAGCTGGGACTTCAAACTGAAGGATGTTGGAGGCTTTGTTGATGCATAAAATATCCCCAGTTGTGGTCCCACAGAAAAAGTAGGCCATCTTTTCATCCTGGTCATCGACCATCTTTAAAATATAATAGAAAAGAAACTTGTTAACTTTGCTACAAATGTTGGTAGGTTCTAATTCAAATAAATCTTTTAAAAATGAATAAAACTATATAAATATATTAGCCCAAAACTATTGGAGAGATAAATCTAGATATTTATGGTGAAAGAAAAAAAAAAAACCTCAATGCATGTTATGATGCGCTTAACGCCACCAAGTGTTGTATTGACTGGTCTGATTTTCCTATTTTCTCTGTCCAAAGTCCAAATACGTAGAGTGTTGCTAAAAAAATATTAAAGAAAAAGGTATATTAAACTTATTTTTACAACATTTTGAAAAGTGTAATAAAGGATAGATGTGTTCATAATTATTTTTACAACATAGGTCATTTTGAAAAGTGTAATTAAGGATAGATTTGTTCATAATTGTGCTTTATAAATATCTTATTTTTAAATAATATTTATTAAAATATTCTAAATAAGAAAGATTCCTTTTAAAATGAGTTATCTAGCCATAAAAAAAATTATCAAGTAACAAAAGATATTTTTCTATTGAAGCAATGATTCCCTTACTCTCCTCCTGTTACAAATACATCGTCACTGACTTTGGATGCAGCTAAACAGTATGTGACACCAGCGCTCATCACTTGGGCAGGAGAACCACAGATTGGCTCCCTTGTCACCATATCCCAGACAACAACACTGCAGACAGACACAAAATAACAAACAATTTTAGCTCTAAATGAACGAACTACTTATTACAAGTTTTCAAAAGTTGTATGCTCCAAAACAATTTAAAATATACTTTCTATCAAATATATGCATAGCCATATAGGTCACTTGCATTAATTTGGATCAGGAAATTAATTCACAAAATTTAAAAACAAACAAAAATCTGGTTACTTCACACAGATGAATTCTCTTTTCTAGCTTTTTAAATGTTATTGTACAAGTATCACTAAATATATTTTAGCTCCAAGTATTTGTTATTTTCTTTCATTTTAAACAAAGAATCACTGCCCAAGTGTTTGGATTAATTTTTTTAAATATGAAATTCTTCTTTTTTTTTTACAATTCCTCTTATTAGCTTGCAAACTGTTCATGGGTGGAACCTTAAAACCTGGAACACAGATTTGGCTCTAATGATTTATCTTTGGAAAAAAAAAAGTACTAGTTTATTGGCCACACAGGGAATACGCTGGTTTGATTGTTAAAATTTTTAAAAATATAATCATCTATATTTAAATTTGGCTTATGTCTTTTTATTTTGAATAATGTTAGTGGGAATTCCGCTAATTGGCCACACTGCCAAAACTCTGGTTTGACTATTATTTCAGAATATAAGTATCTTAAAATTAAATTTGGTGTATTGAACACACATCAGTTTGAAATTCCAGCATGAATTCAGTAAAAAGTTGAATGAATAAATAGACATTGAGCATAAGCAGAATCATTTTGAGAAGGGATAAGGGGCGTGGTAAAAAAAACAAACCTTTTTTGGGTTATCTATAATTCATTAGTAATTAAGAGAGAAGAAATTACTCTTACAAAAAGCCATCAGTTTAAAAAAAAAAGTAATTTTCTTTTTTACAATGTTTTTTCTATGTTAATTAAATACAATATATGTTTGATTCTTACGATCCATCATCTTGTCCCCCAAGAGAAAAAACATATTTCCCATTGGCTGAAAAGGCCAGAGCTTGAACCTTCACCTTGTGTAGCTCCCATTTTTGAATTTCTGTTTTAGTTGTATAGTCCCACAGAGTTATACAAGCCTAGAAATTAGTAAACAGTATGCACATGAGATTATTTAGAACACCTTTAGAACAAAACATTTTGCTTCTAGCAGCACTAAAACTTGAAGCCTGTATTATTCATACAAATTATTAACATTAAATTATGTTCATAAACATGATTATGGGGGCCAGAGCTATATTAACTAAATACAAGTATATTAAATAATTAAATAATAAGAGTGAATTCAAAATATATGCCTACCAAATAAAATCAACTATATAGTGTACTATGGTCATTTTTTAAATGGCAGTTTATATTATTGTTCAGTGTTTAATTGAAAACATAAAAATAAGAAATGGTTTTACAAAAAGTAGTTAACTAAGATCTATTTTGACTAGGATATTCACAATTTTTTTTTTTTTGTGAATGCAGTCAGCTAAATAGTGTATGATTGAGTGGCCAAACAATGCTCCTCATTCACTTTTCCATAACATCATTTGTATACATGACCAATATATTGCAATTCTAGCTACATTTTTAAAAAAATACAAGATAATGAACTATTGCTTTTTTTTATGAAGTCTGCTTCACATACGTTTTAGGCTTAATGATTAGTAAAACGAATTATTGAAAAGTTTAAATATTAACTAAATAACTAGACTTGGTAAATCAGGTGAAACGAAATTCAATAATAACAACAAAAAACTTTAGAATACCAAAACTGAACAGTACATGACTTACTCAGTATAAGCACAACTAATTCTGTAATTTTAGTAATCACAAGTTCATTAATAGAAGTTAATTGGCATAGTATAAAATAACATCATGGCCTTCTTGTGGGCAATGATATCTCTTGCATAATTCAGAAAGTGTAATACATTGTATATTTGAGAATATTCAGATAAACTATGTGTTAAACATTTATGATGGATGGTGCAGTCACAAAAAACAATGACAGCACAACTTTCCTACCAAAATAAAATAGAAAAGAGAAGGAAACATTCCAGAATAATAGAGGAGAAAGAGAAATTGACTGCTGATCCAAAAGTCATGTTTTTAAAGTAGTGAATGGGAAATTTTAACCTTGTAAAAAAAATAAAGTCCAGTAGGGAAGCAGAACTTCTATGCCTACCCATTATCCCATGACCATTGGAAAGTATTTCTCCTAAAAATAGGCACCCAGCCAAAGCCCTGTCTGAAGGTTCCACAATGGCATCAACCATTACTATGATTAGGTTATGTCATATACTTAGTATGGAGTCCTCCAGAATGGACCTGCTATAAGCATCCCATGGCCACATCTTCATATATTTATTAAAGGAACATGAAATTGGCAATAAAGTTACATTTCTTTAGTAATAATTTTCTGTTAACAAGATGCTGCATGTTTTAAGAAAATTATTTTGTAGTAAACATTTTATTACTCAAATTAATTAGTATTTAAGTTTGTAACATCATTTACACCATTTTATTGCTAGATTTGAGAATGCTAAATGTGGCAATTTTTGTTTTACCTTAAATCCCATATAAGTCTCTTGTCCAGAAACTATATAGCGGCCATCATTAGAAACAGCTATGCAGGTGACATTATTGGTATGGCTAGATAAAATACTTTGTTTTGATTCTTGGGTTATATCCTCTATTATGACATTGCAACCCAGTGGATATATAATATGCTCCCTGTCAGGATGAACTATTAGACCACCAGATACTGTGCCTGTACAACAAAGATTTGAACATTTTAAAACATTTCAATTCACCCTTGCATAATATACAGGTTATAGATTATATTTATAGATATTGTGTGTAAATGAGGACACCAGTAATAACAAGATTGTTAAGTACCTAGCCCAAAAAGCCCCTTGACTTCCCCAGCTGATGCCAGGTACTCATTAAAAGTTTAGAGAGCTGTGGACTTTCAATCCTAACCTCAAATCACACATAAAATTTCTAAGTTCTTCCAGCATTTAAGCTTATGATATCCAGATTGCCAGCAAGTATTTATATGTTGACAACCCCAATCCAAATATTTAAACTATTTAAGGCTATTAACTATTAAATTAAGAAGATAAATGTGCCATACTGCTTTAATATGAAGTAAGGTGAAGGAATGTTAAATTGCTTTACTTCTAAACCATGAGTCTTAAATTTAAACCTGTCAAAAACTGGTACCTGATAAAAGTCAGAAAATTAAGGGTAGCTGGTCATTTAGCAGACAAGACATTCTTAATTGTTAATTGCTGGCCTCAGAAACTGATGAACTCAATATTGTATCCTCCATCTATCTCATAGTCTTGACTGGAAACTTAGATTTTATTTTTACTAATCCAACTAAGCCACCAAATTAAAGTGTGTGTGAAACAGAGTGAGGTATTTAAAAGAGAAGATGGATGGATTTCATACAGGATTGAATTTGCCTGTATTTTGTAGATTTGTTGAGCACAGAGAACAAATGGCTTAAAGTCATAGTAGATTCATGCATGTTAAGTAGAGACAGTCTATTAAGTCATTAGTTTTCCTGTTTTTTGGGGGGAACACATTCTATGTTTTAAAGGCACTAGGGAAGAATATCCCCTGGCATATGGACTTATACATACAGTACTTTATAAGGGTTATGTTTTTGTACTTGTAAATTATGGTTCAGTGTTTCATTGACAGGTTATCATTATACATAACTTTGGTTTTGTCAAAGTTTAACTGAAGGCAGATTTTTAATGCCCCTCTATTAAGTCTGTCCATCATCTCATGTGTACATTTTATTGTTGTACCATAATAATTAATATTCATCATTTAATCATATGGAAAAACAATTAAATGATAAAATAATTGTTACTAAATTTTCTTGAGTGTTTATGTCATGGGTTTTAATGCAATTAAGGTCATCAAATGGTTAGTTAATAATTTTTTCTGCAAGAAATGATTGCTAGAAGTTTATGAAGTTTATGGCAGCATACTATAATTCAGTTAGATTGCTAGAGTAATATTTTTCTTTTATGGTTTTCATGGACTAGTTTTTTAATTTGATTATTTATTTTGACAACATCATGGTCAGATAGTTCAAGGATAATGATCATGGTCAGAAAGTCCAGGGATAATGATCATGGTCAGATAGTTCAAGAATAATGATCATGGTCAGATAGTCCAGGGATAATGACATGGTCAGATAGTCCAAGGATAATGATCATGGTCAGATAGTCCAGTAATAATGACATGGTCATATAGTCCCAGGATAATGATCATGGTGAGATAGTCAAGGGATGATGATCATGGTCAGATAATCCAATGATAATGATCATGGTCAGATAGTCCAGGGATAATGTCATAATCTACCACTAAAGATGGATGCCTCATCATGTTGTACACTTTCTGGAGTAATGTCTTATTGGTCCCAGGTTTTAACCCTGCCCACCATATGCCATGCCTCGATAATGGTTTGAGCTGGTGTGTAATAATCTTACATTCTGAAAGAACCTCCTAAACATATAAAACAAAACACACAGAGAGCACAAAAATGAATCTCCATTCTTTAATTTGTAATAAAAACTTACAATTCAATATTAATTATAAAAAATATTGTTTGGCATATGTTAACAAACTTTATTCCCTGCTGACAATATAGTGTCTATGTTTAGAGTGACTAGTAGGTCTACACAATCAGTCAATTGTGTAAACTTAAATGACACTAAACAGGTAAAAAAAAATATGAGGAAAAGCTTTCTCCCAAATGGCAATGAATGTTTAAAGCCTCTGAATATCATCGAAGAAGACTTAAAGTAAAAACTATGATCCTGAATGGTATAGATCAACATCTAAAAGTAAAAGTCTAGACAGATCTCAGATCTAGATCTTGTAAATCAAGACAAATATAATAATAATTATAAAAATTTAAGCGCTAAAGTTGATTTGAGATTTAAAACAAGACAAGTAGGCCTATTTTGTAAATGATAGATCTAAATCTATATTGATAATACTATCAAGAATCTAGACAATTAAGATTTAGAATTCAAGATGATCATCTGATCATGATCTATCTTCTGACGAATTATTATCTGATGAAGTCTATAGATCTACTAGTCTATAGTCTATAGAATGTAGACCTAGAAATTAAAGTTTTTAAAGAAGAAAAAAAGCAAGAACATTAATCATTATCTAGTATATATTTTCAACTTGTTCATACCATTAAATCCTATTACTCTTTTCAGTTCTAGTTCTTTGGTGTCGAAAATATCATTGTCGCCTGCCATTTTGAAAGTTTGATAGGATAGTAGGAGTGAATAGTACGGAGCGATTCAAACAATGTTACTAAGGAAAACAAATATGGCGTTGTAGGCTACGGCGGCACTTGGAATCAAGTTAGATAACTATGTTGAAAACACAGACCTATATATAATATATGTGTGTGGTAAAATAAAAATCACAAATCACTAGTATAGAGGAGGCAGACTGAGAAAGCGATGGGAAGACAACAGAATAGCATGGAATGGGCCTGTCATTAAAAGAGACTATAAATCCAAGGCAAAAGACAGAGAGGAATGAAAAAAGACTGTTAACAGATCTTGTGTGGTGTCCCAATAGTCCAGCATAATAAGAAATAAGTGAATCAGACTGTGAATGTGTGGTGAGTGTATATCTATATACTATATATATTTTTTCTTTTACTTTTGTGCAAACATATGTTAATACATAGCCCACGCTTTCTTAATTAAGAGGATGGCTGCCTGGTCGTGCTGTCCCGGCTCATACCCTGCCCGCTGCCACCACCCCCCGTCGTCCTGCGGGAGGTTTGGATTAGGAAGTAAATTATCTTCAACTCTGAAGGAACATCTGAAATATGTAAAACATTTAACATTTCTAAACCTATTCACTACTGCATGGTCATGGAATAGAAGGCAGGAAAGCAGCAGGTCGCCCACTCCTGAGATACTCTACTAAGCGCGGCATGGGTTGCAGATGTGGTACATGCCAGAAATATGGAAAAGGCTGAAAACCAATGAATGATTACTAATACCTAACCAGAGCTGAAATTAGCCTACATAGAGGCAACATAAATTATATCTTAGGGCCCCAGAGAGATTGAATTGAGAGCCCCATAAACAATTTTCAGAATGATCTTCACATTTATATCTAATATTGCTGATAATTTTTTTTATTATTAAATGTCGGTAATTTCGGTAGTTTAAACATTATTTCATTATTATTTTATAATAGAAATAGAACATGTAAAATATCTAATTTCTTTTACACTACAGAGATCAAACCACATATATTTTTAATTAAAATAATGATTTCGAATTTTCAGTATCAGTAGTTATATATTTTTGGAGTTAGAATCACAGTTTGCAGACGTTGCTACGATGGACACTGCTGACTTGTTAAAAACTTGTAATTTCATTACGGCTGTTAAAGAAACAATTCTGTTCATGCTGTACCTTTACCGGCCTCAACGTGTAGCATTGAATGATCTTTCAACACGCTATGACGAATCTTATGTTTTATATTTACCTGCCCCTGGGAAAGCCTACTCGGATCCAAGCACCACGATAAATGGACAAGATATAAACGCAGTGAACAGATTCACATATCTTAGCAGCACACTCTCCACTCTCCAGAAACGGAAAGATCGATAATGAAATCGACCTGCGAATCGCCAAGGCCAGTGCATCCTATGGCAAACTGTCTAAAAATGTCTGGAACACGTTGTATCACCACAAATACAAAGCTAGGGATCTATCGAGCCGTCATCCTCCCTACGTTACTATAGGCCTCAGAAACGTGGACAGTGTACAGAAAAAAATGCAAAGAAACTGAATCACTTCCACGTGACATGCCTAAGAAAAAATATTGAATGTCAAATGGCAAGACAAAATACCAGATACTCTAGTCCTTCGAAGAGTGGGTCTGCAAAGCACCCACACAATCCTGATGCAGACCCTTCTGCGATGGGCAGGACACGTCTGCAGAATGGAAGACCACCGCATATCTAAACGACTCTTGTATGTCCAACTAAGCGAAGGAAAGCGCTCGCTATGTGGTCAAAGAAAGCGCTTCAGGGACACCATCAAAGCTTCTCTGAAGGTGTTCAGCATAGACTCAAGGGCAGCCACATGGGAGACAGAGGCACATGACAGAGCATCATGGCGTCGCGCTGTGAAAACTGGCCCACAGGTTGCTGAGGAAAAGAGAACAACGCTGGCAGAAGAAAAATGACAGAGAAGAAAAGCAAAGCCAATGACACTAGCTCCAGCCTAACTTGCCCAGTATGCAGCCGAACATTCGGGCTCACATAGGTCTCACCAGCATAGGTCCAAAGCCCTCAGCCCTCTGTGTGACAAAGTGGTCATCATTGAACCACGATGAACCACTAGGCATGATAAGCGTTGATCTCGAACGTGTCCATTGCGATGAGAAGCAATTCCTCAGTAAAGTTATTGACAGTTTCTGCAGCCACAATCGAATTTGGCAGTTTTTGTTTGCTCGATCATATGGCCGCAAGGATAATTTTAACAAAGTGAGATTATCCTTAGTTTGTTCAATTGTAATTTTTTTTTATTTCATGAAACAAACATTTATTGTGCACTTAGTATTGTAATGACAATCTTTTAAGATTGCGATTGTATGTTAGTGGTCACATCTGTCAAGCACAGAGGTGACGCCAGATTGTTTTATACAGAGGGAGTGAGAAGGCAGTTTTTTCTTAATATTCTCTATAAAAGAAAATTGAGAATAGGATTACGTACGAGCCATAGGTAGCAACTTGCACCCCCCTCCCTATTGCAAAAAAAAAAATCCTGCGGACCCCCTTGAATGCAATTAATTCATGATGGCGCTCTTCATATTTTTTGGTTTCTTGCTACTTCCTCCACTGATCCAAATCAACGTTTTGACTTGGACGATGGCGTGTGAAGAACTTCCTTATTAAATCTTCTGCCATCATAAGGTGGTGGACGTGCTTAAAATGCTATTTTACAGAGCGCTAACACCGACCGCAACTCCCCAAGACATGAATACATTTACCAAGATGACTGCACTCTTCACTCTTGTTCAAATGTTGAAATTTATCACAAGGAAAGACACGGAGATTTCATCTTGTCATCAGTGACCTGGATTACGTTTCAGATAGGCCCATACGTAATGCTGTTGGTGTCAAGAAGAATATCTATTTCTTCCATAAAGTCCCAACTGGTAGCGTTGATGCTAAATTTACCCTTTTGTGTGAAACTATAGACATAAATAAATATAGACTGGCCAATAAGAGAGTTTTATGAACAATAAATTTGTGAATCGCAATTGTGTGTACTTTATTTTTAGCGGCCCCCGTAAAGGGAAAAGCCGCTATTAGGTTTGTGCAAAATGTCCGTCTGTCCGTCTGTCACACTCAGGGCGCCAAAACTAGAAGAGATACGAAAAATATTTTTTCACCATTAAATGCGGCTTGAAAAGTTTAGGTGCAACGGCTACTTTTAGTTTTCTAAAAGCAAACCGTTTAATTTATAAAATTAATTATGCAAGCGATTTTTTAATAACAAAACACCAATTCTGAAACAATTACGTAAATCTAAGGGAGGAAATGTTACTATAAGAAATGCTCTTGACATGCAGATATTAGCACATTTTTTAAAATGAATTTCTGTCCGTCTGTCCGTCCGTCACACTCATAGCGCCAAAACTAGAAGAGATACGAAAAATATTATTTCACCATTAAATGCGGCTTGAAAAGTTTAGGTGCAACGGCTACTTTTAGTTCTCTAAAAGCAAACCGTTTAATTCATAAAATTAATTATGCAAGCGATTTTTTAATAACAAAACACCAATTCTAAAATAATTACGTAAATGTAAGGGAGGAAATGTTACTATAAGAAATGCTCCTCACACGTACATATCACGCACATTTTTTTAAATGAACTTTAGCAGCGACTTTCATGTACTAGCGTAAAGCCCGGCAATGACATGATTGTAAACTGATTTCTTAATTTTAAAAAAAAATCAGATTAAAAAAATTGTTTAGTGCCCCATTAGAAGGAAAGAAGCATATTTTTTTGTACGTTTTGTCTGTTGGTTGGTCTGTCCGTCACGGTTAGAAAAAAAAACACTAAAGGCTTTTGAAAATATGATTTAACCTTTACTGTTCTTTCAGAAATATTGCGATAGTTTAAGGATGGGAGCATACAGGAATTAAGCCAGGGACCAACGATAAATCCGAACTAAAGTCTAGTGCGCAAACATCAAGATAAGACAGGTTTATACCCTGCTCGCCATCCTCCGTCGTCCAGCGAGAAGTTAATTATTTTCAACTTAGAAGGAACATCCGAAACATCTTGCAAATAGGCGAATCTGACAGGGATCCGACTCCGACGGGGGCCGCCTCTGAGTTTGTGTATCACACAAACTCTCTTTGTAATCTTGTATGTCTATAAATTGTGTTTAATCTCTAAGACTGAAGATCATGCAATTTTTAAATTTTTCATAATTCGGAAATCCGAATTCAATAGATATACATATTTTCAAGTTACATGAAGTTACTTCCTTTTTCCAGTCTATATTTATTTATGTCTATGTGTGAAACACAATGGACTTAGAAAAATGAATCTATTCGCACTTTCAGTTACAACTTTGAGACGATTTTTGTCTGGCTGATCTTAAAATAAAGGCTGCACGTGAAACCTGACAAGCTGCGCATGTGAAATAAGTGCCTGCTCCTCATTGTTTATGATTTGTCTTTTCAATGTTGTCAAGTATTTGTCTGTTCTTGAACCAGTTTCCCAGATGTTGCAGTCTGTCCATAGTAACACGAGGCCGGTCAACAGAACATCAGCAGTTTCATTGACATAAACAAAAGCCAACTTGACCATGCTGAGAAACAATTCAGGAATTGGATCCCGTGTAAGGCGAGATTGCTAGCAGACTAATTTGGTATTGAATTGGTGCTGCAAAGAATTAGCAGTCGATAGACACACACAGATAAAATTACGTTTGGATTTTGAGAGTTATTAGTCATACATTTCCTATCTTGATATATTACTTAGTTGCATCACACTTTTCGAACAATACTAATGCTCAGCTCAACCTGTTTTGTCTACATCCTAAGACGATGCAAGAGCTGCAACGTGAAGAAGAATCTCAGAACTGTGCACGTTCATCGCCATTGAGCTTGTCCATCGCGACGAGAAGCATCAGTATTGAATATTGATAAATTCACAGCCACAGTCAATATTTGCAGTTTTTACTTAATTGGACTTATTGATGATTTTTCAAAAGGCTTAGACAACAGTGAGCAAATAGATGCTATCTTACTAGATTTTTTTTCTATAGCTTTTGACAAAGTTCACCACCATAGTTTGCTAAAAAAATATAATATTTTGGCATTGATGGTCCATGGCATCAGTGGATTAAAGATTTTCTGATAGGGAGAGAACAAACTGTAATAATAAATTGCTCTAAATCAACACCAATAACAGTAAACTCAGGCGTACCTCAAGGAACAGTCTTGGGACCACTATTATTTTTAATTTACATAAGCGATTTACATAATTGCATTAGTTCAGGAACAAAAGTCAGATTATTTGCAGACGATTGCATAATATACAGAACAATAAAAACAACACAAGATACAGAAATTTTACAAAGAGAATTAGATGAATTACAAAAATGGGAATCAAATTGGAGCATGTCTTTCCACGCAGAAAAATGTCAGTTATTAAGAGTAACAAAAAAAACTAAAACAAATTAATTCCACTTATTTTATTCATGGTAAACCAGTAACACAGACTAAAAACGCAAAATACCTAGGTGTTATAATAAATGAAAAACTGTCATGGAATCCCCATATTGATGAAACAATTAAAAAATCAAACAAAGCATTAGGGTTTATTAAAAGACATTTCTATAAATCAAATAAGAACATAAAACTAAAATGTTATTTAACCTTGGTTAGGCCTATAATAGAATATGCATCCTCTGTTTGGGACCCCTCAACTCAAGAAAACATTAAGAAACTAGAACAGACACAAAATAGAGCAGTGAGATTCATAACAAATCAATATTCACATTTGACTAGAGTAACACCTTTGGTAAAATCACTAAATTTAGAAAGCCTTCAGGACAGAATACTCAAAAGTAAAGTAACAATTATACATAAAACACTTAACCATAATCTTCAAATTCAAAACCAAAATTTAATAAAATACTCAGAAAGACACAAAGAAAAAGGCACATTCCTCGTCCCATATGCTAGGACAAATTTGTACAAAAGCTCCTTTTACCCTAGCGCTATTAGAGCATGGAATGGATTGCCTGAGCTAGCCAGGAAAACCAGTGATTTGGCAGAGTTTAAGTCACTGGTTATTATGCATGACGCGTAGGACGTAATCATCTTCTTTTTTTTTTTGAAGTAACGTCTGTATTGTATTAGATAAGATAATCAACCGCGCGGGCGCACAAATCATCTTAAAAAACTTTTTAGTATATAGGCCTACTTAGTTCACATGTTAATTTTTTTTTGTAAGAAACAAGTATTTACAGTGCATTTAAAATCGCATATATACGACGGGCCGATGTAACAGTACTTTTCTTTTATATTCTCCATAACAAGAAAGCGAAGCTACTTTTAGCCATACGTGGCAACATGCAACACAGGCGAACAATCCTACGGGCGTCTTGGCTGTAGGGTACTTTGGCATCTTGTTTGACAGCACGCATGTCATAGAACACGCTCCTCGTATGCCCAACATGATGTAAGCATGGATGTAAGATATTTTCTTTTAGGATTTTCTCTTTAAAGAGGACAAAAGTTGATGATGTCACTTCTGATATCTTAAAACGCCTTACAAGGGATGAGCTTGTCTATATGATGTATCGAGCTCAGTGATATGATACTACAGCTACGATGACTAAAATTCATGAATTAGTACATGCAATAAAAAAAAATCAACAGAAAAGATATCATGTCGTTGTGGCAGATGTCTTTACCAAATAAAAAAAATCAACAGAAAAGATATCATGTCGTTGTGGTAGTTGTCTTTACGGCCTTCGTTTATCTTCACTCTCCTTTTTATTAGGCTTATATCTACCAATTGGGGGCGCGGTGGCTGAGCGGTAAAGCGCTTGGCTTCCGTACTGGGGGGTCCCGGGCTCGAATCCTGGTGAAGACTGGGATTTTTATTTCGGGATTTTCGGGCGCCTCTGAGTCCACCTAGCTCTAATGGGTACCTGACATTAGCTGGGGAAAAGTAAAGGCGGTTGGTCGTTATGCTGGTTTGAACCTACGTGAGAACTTAGGGATGACACTAAATGAAAAAAAAAAGAACTACGGTTTTGTAAATATGTAAATCCCTCAAACTACCTTGCACGAAACTTAAGATTAGTTATGACTCACACTACGGATGACTGGCTGCGCGCTTGGTTGTAGTTTAAATTTATCAAACCCTGCCCGCTTCCGTCCCCCTTTGTCCTGCGGAAAGTTTGGACTAAGAACTAATCTAAGTAATCTACTATGTATATATATATATGTAAATAGCAGGACCGGACTTAACCTTTGTGGCGTCCTATGCGAAACGGATTTTGAGGGGCCAAATTAGGGTAAGGAAACGGATAATAAGTGAAATTTAAGAGTTTGTATTAGAAAATATGTATGCTTGTATGCTGATGATGCAGCTATTGTAGCTGACTCTGATATTCAGCTCCATAACCTGGTTGACAAACTATCTGCCGCTTGCCAGAAGTTTGGCTTAAATATTAGTCAAAGCACGACCAAGATACTGGTCCAAAACACTAATGCTGCACCTCAAGTAAACATTAATGGTAAACCACTTGAAATTGTTGATCATTTTTGCTATCTTGGCTCCATCATATCCAACGATGCTCTACTGGATAAAGACATCAACAATAGGATAGCCAAAGCAATTGGCACCATGTCACGGTTGCAGAAAAGAGTGTGGGACAACACATTGCTAACTAACAATACTAAAGCCTTAGTCTACCGGACCTGCGTGATGAGCACCTTGCTATACGGAAGTGAAGCATGGTCAACCTACTCATGGCAGGAAAAAAAAGCTGAATGTCTTCCACCTCCGATGCCTAAGGTGGATCTTTAAAATAAGGTGGCAAGATAAGATAACCAATGAGGAAGTGCTACAAAGAGCAGGGTGCCAGGACATCCGCTCTGCTATTAGCAGCAGACGCCTTGGCTGGCTTGGCCACGTTCGCAGAATGCCAGAATACCACAAGATGTACTGTATGGTGATCTTATTGAAGGCAGGAGAGCCTCTGGTCCCCCACTTTTACGGTATACAGATATATGCAAACGCGACATGAAGCTATTAAAGATCGACACTAGCAGCTGGGAACAAGCAGCACTGGATAGATCCACATGGAGAGAGAGCACAAGAGAAGGGTCTCGGATTGCAGATGCCATACACAACAGAGGCAGAAAGAAGGCTGAAAATGCAGCTGCGCCTGGTGATTTTAATTAATTAATTTAATGTAAGGAACTACTTTCCATCAGGTTTATTGTATAGGTGCTTAGGGACTTTCGTCTTAATTGTACGTTTGAGGGGACTATTGGTGCCTGTTCGTCCCTTTCTTTTTGTCCATGTATTATTAAAAACCATTGATAGTATTAATAATTAGTACTAATTGGTTGGAAGGGGGAAGAGAGAGAGACAGAGAGTGTGTTATATTCGTAAGATATTAATGTGTTGTACAGAAATATAAGGAAAGCTGCAAGGTAACAATACATTGGAGTCCATAGGGATAGACCTGATTGTCCTGAATTAATATTTCGCCACATTTGCTAATTATTCAATATTTTAAAAGCTTTTCTGTTGTTATTCTTTTTTGTATTTAAAATATGTTAATTACCATTATGTATTGTGTAGGTTGCTCCGCGTGGTTCTAAAATTAAACGTCTTCTATGGGTCCTTGCATCCTAATTAGACAATCTTATGGCTCAAAGTTCAGGCAGTGCAGTACAGTTCTAAAGATGTAGACTACCATTCCGTCGTATTTCTTCGCATATATTGTAAGTGCATTTGTTAATGGGTGGTCGCTCTTCAATCGCGTCTTATTTCCTTTGTTCTTTTTGTTCCTGTTTGTTTATATATTTGAGGAATGTCTTTTGAAGCTGAGGTGGAGGTAGATAAGTCTACAAAACCTGGTGAGGATGAGATTGTGGAGATAGATGTGGCTACAACAACAGATGAGGCTGAGGTGGTTGAGGTAAATAAGCCTACAAAACATAGTGAGGCTGAGATGGTGGGGATAGATGAGGCTACAACAACTGATGAGGCTGAGATGGTGGGGATGGATGAGGCTACAACAACTGATGAGGCTAAGATGGTGGGGATGGATGAGGCTACAACAACTGGTGATGCTGAGGTGGTGGAGGTAGATGAGGCTACAACATCTGGTGATGCTGAGTTGGTGGAGGTAGATGAGGCTACAACATCTGGTGAGGCTGAGGTGGTGGAGATAGACGAGGCTACAACTCCTGGTGAGGCTGAGATTGTGGAGATAGATGAGACTACAACACCTGGTAAGGCTGAGGTGGTGAGGTAGATGAGGCTACAACATCTGGTGAGGCTGAGGTGGTGGGGTAGATGAGGCTACAACATCTGGTGAGGCTGAGGTGGTGGAGGTAGACGAGGCTACAACTCCTGGTGAGGCTGAGATTGTGGAGATAGATGAGAC
>JADKLZ010003886.1:3276277-3296519 GCA_021533235.1 Biomphalaria straminea | reverse complement strand
AGAATATTTACCTTTGACTAACAAATACATAATTTGTTTATGTGACAATTGGATTACCATGTAATAATTTGTACATTTTAAATAAATAGATTTTTTTGGGGGGGAAAAACAAACTAGTGCATTTTCATTAGATGGAGAAAATAAGAAGTTGACAGCTAGCTATTAAGAAATTAACAAGAATTTCTTATATGCAAAAGTAGTTGACATAAGTATAGTATTTTTAGGTAAATGTAAATTTTAATCAACCAAATACTCAACAGCTGTAAGTTTGGAATTGACAGGAGCATCTCAAAAAATTGCTTCAATAGTAGCCACCGCAAGTCAAGCCCAGTTTCAGTCAAGAACAGTCACCCCAGTCACATTGGTCAGAAACTTGCATACCAACCAGCCACTGATGGTGGCAAAGTCTTCAAGCGGTGAGACAGGACAGGTCACTCTTATTCAGCAGCAGATGGCTGGTCAACATGTGCAGATAATCCAGCCACAGATGTTCTCCCAACAAGTCATACTTCAGAAGCCCTTAGATCAGCAATCTGGTGGGAATGGTTGGCATTCTCAAGAAAAGCCTGCTCTTCATGTATTGGTATGTACATCTCTGTTGCTGACTGGCATAATTATGGTTTTAATGCATGGGCTTTATTGCTCTCAAAGCATAACTAAAGAGAGTTATAACATTTATATTACTAGATCAAAATATCAAAGTACTTATCTTGAAAACTTATACTAAATCTAACTCATTTTTTTAAGCATTTAAAGTTGTTGTTTTTTTTATTGCAATAAATTTCATGCTGCTTTTCTTGGTTATCAGATGCCGCAACAGATGGGAGTGCAAGTCAAAAGAGCGCAGGATGATATGTCCTCACAGGACTTGGATGTTTCTGGCAAACGATTGAAGATTGATGAGGATGGAGAAATGACAGTGAAGGCAGAACTTGAGTGAACAAGTTTTAAAACGTTTTATCTGCATTCTTAAGAAGGAAGTTCATACTCTGTTGCTAGCCAGTGTTCAGGTTTTGATGGTAAAAGCAGGCAGTGAGTTTGTAGAAAACTTTTAGACTATTTTATGGACATAATGATTGTATTGTTTCTTGGGTATTTCCCCATACTGATTGGTCATTCTTTCTTTACTTTGTTGTTATAAGGGAATAGAAGTTAAAACGAGTTAATTAATATTTATGAGTAGATACAGATTTTTGTACAAATAAGTCCGCATGTGTATGTGTGTGTGTGTGAATATGTGTAAGATTGGTTCACAGGTCAGTAGATGTTAAACAATGTCCTAACACTACAGACCTCTAGGTAAACTAAATGAAGATTATACAACCATCAATACTCTTTAAGTTTTATCCTTTATAAAAGTCATACTATATAAATAGCATGTATTGTTGATGGCAGCTGATATATTTAGACATTATATTCTGGCATGAGTTTTTATTTCTACTTATTTTATTTTTTTCACTGATTTTTTTTTTTAATCATAAATTATTATTTTTTTTTGTTTAAATTTTTTGCCTTATTTTTTAATTTTTTAGAATTGGCAAAAAAAAAAAAAAAAAAAGAAATGCAATAATGTTTTTAAAGTGTCTATTTTTATATATACACTTGTAGATAAATCATTCTCATAGAGACTAAAATCTGGGTATTTTTTGTATAACAATCTGCCACCTATTAATATACTTGTTTGGTTTTCAGTTATCTTAACGTAGCTGTTTTTTTTATTTGTTAATTTACAATAGTTTGCTCTGTTTCAAAATTGTTGAAACTATTTTTAAATTCTATTGCTATATTAAGCAAAAGAAATAGGCCTTTCTAGCTTTTTAAATAATTGGGCTAAATACAATTGATAAGAAAAAAAATACCTTCAGATTATTATTGCTATGTGCAAACAACTGGGGGATTTTGTTTCTCAGTGCAAATTCCATTCAATTTTGTGTGTGTACTATAAACAGTGTTAGTCTTTTTAGAAGCACATTTCTTTTGTGCAGATTGTATTATTCTAGGTCATGCTGACACGTGATGGTTCAATGATGTCCCACACAAATATTTATTGTTCATTTTATCTGACTGCCAAGTAAATAAACAAATACATTTACAGATGATGTTGAACTAAATGCAACCTGTTCTCACAGAAAAAAAATGTGTACCATGTTCTAATTGCAGTGGTCATACAATTGATTCCTAATGATCAAAGGTGATATCAGTATCAATGATTGATGCTTGGTAATGGGGTAGTGAATGATCTTTTGTTCTGTTGCAATTTTGAGATCATCTTGACTGTTGACTAATGATGTTGTTTTTTTTTGTGCGTGTGCACTTTTTGAGTTTTGGTAATCCTGTCTGAATTGAGGCCAGTTGTTAGAGAGCTGGAATCAAGGATAATGAAACCTCTCCACTGTCACAAACCTATAAAGTCATAATATTTCCAGCACTGTTGTATCTGTGTTACAGTTTGTCCTCATTTTGGTATCCCAATATATGTTTTTATTTACCTCAATTATTTTATAATGTTATATTACATTCGTCATTAAGTTGGAGTTTTTTCTTTGCTTGTACCAGATATTTGAATAATACTGTCATTTATAAAGACTTTTGTTATTTAAGTCTTAACAAAACATAAGGATATTTTTAAACAAATCTATTGGTTTGAAACTATTTTCATATATTTTGGTGCATTTGTTTTAAAAGGTAAGTTCAAAACAAAAAACCCATACCTATATATATATATATAATTGAGAGCTCAGAGACAACAGAAACTTTAGTTGCTGTATTTTTTTTTTCAGAAATGTATTTAACCTTAAATATTTTTGCAGTCAGTTTTAATCTGCACTTTCCTTTGGCTGTTGAGTAATTCATGTGTTAAGTCATTGCAGGAATGGGTCTCAATGTGTCATGGATTAAGAAAGAATATTGCCGCATCCAGCTATTGCAGAGTTGTCTAGCCACTGTTTGCTAGATGCAGTTTAGTTCTATTAATTTTGCTGCACTAAAAGACATTGTGTTACGTGAGCGAATGTTTGGTGTACAAGTTTATCTAACATTAATTTTTTTTTGTGTGGGGAAAGTTTTAGATACATCCACCATCATACATACAAAATTTGTCTTGGAAAATGCAGTTTAATAATATTTTTTTTTGTAATTTTGTACAAAGTTTTTTTTAATTGCTTGTTGTCCATTTTCACAATTTTTGGTTAAGATTTGTTTATTGAAAAAAACTTGTGGTTCTCTATTACTTATTAATGACTTTTGTGATGTGGCAGAAATGTGTAACCAGTTTCAAATATTATTTTGGATTGTATATTTACATATTTTTTTTTACATTTATTTGTTGTATTTAATTATTATGATAATAATAAATATTCAATAAAATGTTTTGATTATGTGAAAATGTTCTTATACAATTATCAATACATCTTGCTTATAACAGTACAGTGCTTTAACTTAATGACCTGAAATGACATTTTCTAGAGTCAACTAACAAGTTTGAGCCCTATTCACACTTATTGTGCTGTTTAATGTGTGCTGATAAAAATGTAAATACATTCATACAAATTTGGTTTATAGGAATTTGTTTACTTGTTCTCAGCGTGTGGCCATAACAAAAGTATTGAGATCCCGGTAGTCATTTCTTTACCCCTGTTTAGGAAGCTTTTTTTTTTTTAATGCTTAAATGTATTTTGGAATGCAAAGTTTGTGTTACTATCTTGTCTGTTTTAGTCAGTTTTGTTTGATTTTAGGTCTAAAGAGTGTAACTGTGTTTGAGGTCATTGTTGGTGAGTTTCAATCTACACTGTCAGAAGCTATGTTGTTGATACAAATGTTAAACTGTATTTATTTCATTGTTTTGTTTAGAATGAAGCTAACTAGAACAGTGACAGTGTGTTGAGAGCTAGATGTGGAGACATTGAATATCATTTGTACACAATCTTTTATCCTGTGACTATGTTCTATTTTCTATTAGCCATGTTTTAATACAAACAAGCTAAAACCCAACACACAGAAAGATGTAGTTATGTATTATGTAACAAAGTAATCACTTCATTCTGTACATACCACTTCTAGTATGTCAACTAGTGCAGTGTGATAATCTAGTATCAATGGATTTTTTTCTTCACAACTCATTCGTTATTGTACATTGTATAATCTTATACATTGTATCATTGATTGCTTTTGTACAAGCAGTACATCACACACACACACACATCTAGTGTTCATAGCTGGGCTTCATTCAGCCTACCACCAGTCATCTATTTGTACATAATACACTTAATGTTCCATTTTAATGCAGAGTTTAGTTGCTTTTTTTTAATTGTTTGTCTTGCCATTTTTTTTTTTAATTGCCACATAATGAAACTATTCAGTTTAATGTTCAACACATAAAAACCAATAAAATGATTTCGGTGAAAAATATTTAGAATTATTTGTTTTACTTGAGTGACTAGTACATGCATAAGTAAACAAATGCAGCAGTCAAGTCTCAAAAAATATTACTTCTACTTATGCTAGATATGTTTTACCAAAGGAATAACTCAGTTCTGATTTAAATTGAAACATGTATGAATTCATTGTACAGTGATGTTGTAAGGTGACTCCTTGTAGTCTTTGTCTAAGGACAACTTGTGTCAGGTACATGAAACACTGCTCACCCCCATTTTGTTAAGGAAACTAAAAGCTGAGGTTATAAATGTTAATGCTTGGAACCACACTATGTTAAGAGGGGTTGTAACAAGATAGCTATTGTCTCTGTTGACAAATATAGACAAGACAAATGGTTAAAAGACAGGCTAACCAACATATATTCAGGTGCTACCTCCAAACCATGTGATTATGTGGGCTAGAATGACTCTAAAATTTTAAAGTGAGCTTTTGTAGCCGAATCAATGCTCTACGAGATTGCAATAGTTATGTTGTGACTGAAAGCAGATAACATCTATTTTTTTAAAGTTCGTTGTTCAACAGATGCGTGGAATCTTGATTATTGGAACTAAATCTAGAAGTGGATTACAAAGGAAGTCAGTGATACTTTTTTTTTTCTTCTAGTACAAAGTCTGTAAATGATAATACTGTCAATTAGGTCCATAGGGAAAGCTGAGAATCCTAACACATCATATGGTGGGTAATTACTTACTAGCCAAGTTTCAGTCACAACACAAATAAAAATGCTGACGACAAAAATGAAATTTAAATAGACCGCCAGAGGACAACGGCTTTGTATGCACGAGATGCGGAAAACTATGTTGGTTAAACTAGGTTTGCGTAGTCATGTGAAACACTGCACCCATACGTCGGAATCGAAACGTGGCCGCTAATGAAACAAATTATTTAATCTAAAAGATTTTGTTATTTTCATGATCTAGAATCCTCATTATGGTAACATAAATATCAATGGAGATATAAGTCTTTGAATATTGAATATTTTAATAGTCCAGTGTTTGGGTCTATTCTTCTTCTTCTAAAGCTGTCAGGTAGAATTAAGCCCTTCGGTTCTTGGAACTCTAGGCCAGCAAAAGTGAACAAGAGCTCTCTCTCGCGGCCTGAATGAGAACAGTGTACACTGTTTTGTCTGGCGGATGGGTCAGACTCGCGGCAAGAGGCCACGTAGGTATAGGCCTACTAAGACCCCCGCCATTTTCCTTTTCTATACCAGGCTAACTGTGCAGGACACGCCATTTATGTAACGGCCCCTTGAGGAACAGCGCTTGGATTGTGACAAAGTAGTTAGAGCTTTTTTACATCTCCGCGCAGTGCAATGAGGATGCTCTCGCACCCCCTTTAGGCACTCCCACGGGAGTCTTGTTTTGCTACCCTTTAGCCTAATCGTTTCCTCCTACGATCGTTTCCACCTGGGTGCCACTATGAGGCAGGATAGAACCCGATAACTCTAGAATCTAGCTAGAATACCAGGTCTTGATCTTGTTAATCATTTTTGTCCCAGAAAAAAAAAATCGAAGTAATTTAATTGCTGCACAGACCTATATCTAAATAATCGAAAACTTTGCAATCTCCTTTTAATCTCATACATTCACGGCATCCACTTCCTTAGAAACGAAAGCAAGTAAGCGTAACCACTGACGACTAGATCTAAGTGACGGTCCATACAAGGAGAATAAGGCGAATTCAACTTGTGGCAGAAGAATCTCTATTGTTTATTCGATTTTAAAGAACTTAAGAATGGCAGCTATCGTTGTGGAGCAGGCTAGACCTGCAACAGCGACCCTTGCCAGTCGAGAAATACCTCCCGAACCGCCTGCTCCAGTTGTAAACCCGAATCCTAACATGGAAATTACTTACACAGGAAACACGGGAAACGACATGGGTATTTATACTATGGGCTTTCGATCAGCTAAGTATAATCCATCTGAATGGCATGAATCAAACTATGCCAAATACTACCAATCTTTTGTTGATCGAGATAATGCGGAGAGAGTGATTCACGAATCAAAGCGCACTGCCAAGGAGGCTATTGAAACAACAAACAAAACACAAGCTGAAGCAACAAAAAAACTAGCGGAGAGTGCTAAAAATATTGAGTTTTGGAAATATGAGCTCAACCGGGAAATATCAGTAAGTAATCATTTTTCAAATAAACTCTAGATATACTTTCATAAATAGTAATAATAATTTATTAACAGTTAATTTTCATAATTTTGGTAGTCTTAAAATTCAGTCTAGGCTAAGCCTAATGCCAGTAATGGACCACTGAAACTAATTTTTAAACAAGGCATTTTAAAATTTACTATAATAAAATAAAATATTGAAAAATTAAGTCAGAGATTCCACATTGGTCATTTCTGACCTTGTGATTATAATATGACAAAAATGTGTATATTATTATGCTTAACTGCATCACCCCTTTCTTGAATATGTGCTTGTATTTGGTTCAAATGTTGAGCATATATGGGAAAAATATAACAGTTGCTAATAGAAGACTTAATCAACAGTAGTTTAAGTTTATCTTAAGTTTGTGATTTTTTTTTTGAGTGATCAATATTTTCACAATGGCTTTTAAATGTAGGCCTACTTTAGTTCAAATAAGTGCTCTCATTGGTAAATTTAGGCAACTTGCCTACATCAACATGGAATATCAAAATATACATTGTATAATAATCTATTATTCAGCTAGAAAAATGTGCATTCTGACTATTTCTGACCTGATATCTGGTTATTTTTTCCAGTATATTTTCAATGAACAGTATATATAGTTACAATAAATCATGGCTTCTATCAATTATTTATGCATTTTAAATCACCTATTAGTTCTACTGTACTTAGGCCTATATAATTTTTCAAAACAGATATTAATATTGTATGGAAATTGATTTTAAACAGGATGTAATTGATGAGACTGATCTACTGTTGGCTCAAAAGAAACGCCTTGAGAATGCCCTTAGAGCAACTGAAATTCCTCTCCACATAGCAACTGATAACTTAAACTGTCGCCAGAGACGTCTGGGTGTTGATCTTGTTCAAGATGATGTTGAAATATCCTTGCTCAAGGTAAGATATAATTTGAGTTAAACAGTGAGCTGTAATAATGTACAGAACCTTTTTGGAGTATATGTGCAATTGTAAATTTTAAATTTCAAAAAAAGAACATGTGTAAACTTTTTAAAAAATATATAAACTTTTTGATATTAATGGCAAAGTATTTTTCCATATATTTTTAGGAAGTTGAAATCATTAACAATGTGCAAGATCTGCTGAAGAACACAATAAATCAGTGTGAAAAACAAATTAGGTAAACCAAAACATTTATCAAGATCTCATTAGAGTACCAGTAATGCAGAAATGTAAAAATGAAATGCAATTTTCCCTATGACTAAATGCTTGTAGATCAACTTATTAGCCTACTATATCAGACAACATTATAGGATGTGTGCTTGTGGTTGTGCTTGGTATGTGCTCTGAACTGTTGTACCAGGTCCAGTAAGCTGCCATCCTCTACTGTTTGGTCCAGGATTCTTCTTCTTCTAACCAGCTTTTTTTTTTACTGCTGAGCTGTCAGCTCTTTTGCAGACTGTGCCAAGGAAAAAAAGTGTGCTGTTTTCTTCAGTTGTTCAGCACTGCCATAAAGGGTGTTGGTTATGTTGGGCTGTAGTGGTAGTAGGGTCTGCCTAAGGTGGATTAGGAGGGGGCATTCAAAAAGGATATGGTTTACGGTTTCATAAGGGTGAGCGCAGTGTCTACAAAGGGGGAGTTGTGTGGGATTTATTTTATTGAGATGATAATTTAAATGAGGTGTATGTCCTTTTCTTAGTTGGAAGATTGTACATTGCTCTTTGCAGGGGGAGGAAGTTAATACTGTCCAGTTTGTTAGGCATGTTCATTTCTTTGTACATGGCTCTGCCTGTGTTTCCTGTTGCCCATTGGTTGAGCCACTCCTCTTTGTGGTCTAGGATAAGTTAATAATCTTCAAATCTGAAGGAGCATCCTAAATATGTAAAACAAATTAAATAGCTTGTACACAATGGACCATTTTAATTTTTTTTTTTTTTTTTACAATTAAAGCATCATTTTTTACAATAAGGAAAAAAAAAAGCAGTTGTTTTTTTCCTATGTGGTTATTTTACGTTTTAGTTACAACAACTAAGATCAAACAATTTTTTATTATGATAAGGATTCACTATTGCTGCAAAATTTACTTTTATAAATTAACACTATGGAAGCCTATGTATTTCTTTTTCATCAGGCTCAATCGTGATGCTAAGCAAAACCTAGAAATGGATTGGAGCGACAAAAAAGAGGCTTTAGAAATAGAAACAAAAAGTGGATCTCTTCGCAATCATCACACAAATAAACAATTTCATGATGGTGCTGCCAAGTTTGAAGAAATGTAAGTTGTTTTCTCTATTTAGCAAATATAAATAGTAGATGTCACATATCAATTATCAATATATCTTATTTTTTTAAATATTAGTTTTAATGAAAAGTATGAAAGCTATAATTGTTTCACTCATTTTCTATTTGCATACCTTTTCTACACAACAGCCAGTCTACACCAGAGTCTTGGGCTCAGTTTACTCATGACAACATTGCCAGAGCCGAGCATGAGAGGATGGCAAGCATCCAGCTGCGTACATTAGTAGATAATGTTCTGGATGACACTACTCGTGACATGCGTGAGCAAGCTGATCAAGTGGATGTCAACTTTACCAAGAGGATAACAGAAATGGAAGATGCCAAGACAAAGCTAGAAGAAAACCTTGTTAAAGTGAGTTACTTTTTTAATTAATATATTAAGCTGTAAGATTCTAGGGTCAAGTATATTCCTAGGTCCCTTTTTAGGGGTTCAGAAGTTTTTTATTTTGTTTTTCAATTGGATGGTGTTCTCTACAGTTACGCAAGAGTTTTGTAATGATACATGATGGAAGGGAAAGTAACAAACTGTTGTTTGTTTTTTTAATAATAGAATAAAGGATTCAAAGCAGACTTTCTGATGTTATATTGCACAATGCAATAAATGTTCATCAATTAAAGAATAAGTAATTCGTTATTTAAAATGGCCTTTTACGCTTTCGCTTCGCAACAATAGGAAAATTAAGAGATACCAGTATACATTAGATGTCCCTTTTTATGTCTGACAATTGGAACTCCTGCATTAGGTGTACAATTTCCAGATTTAACTTTTTTTTTAGGTGAGACACATAGAGTAGATTATGATATTGGTTCCATGCAGGCATATACATCTCTGTATGCAATCCATTAGTACATTTATTAAAATAAAGGAATTTATTTAATTTGTACAAACCTATAAGAGTTTAAGTATTTATCAGAAGCACTTATGAACCCTGATTACCAGTATTTCAAATGAACTTAAACATATAGAAGACATAGGAAGGACCAAATCCTGCTGGTACATCAGTCTTGATATGGCCCTGGTTATGACTTTGAAAAATGTTTAATTTTTATGCTTATCAATTACAGGTAGTGAAGCAGGTGAAAGATCAAGAGAAGAATATTGAAGACTTACAAAGGGAGATTAGAGATAAAGAAGATCCTCTGAAGGTCGCTCAGACACGCCTGTATAACAGAACATTTAGACCTGGAGTAGAGCTCTGTCGAGATCCTGCTCAATATCAGTGAGTTGGATATATTTTATAATAATTTAGTGAATAGCACAAAAGTATCAACTTTTATTTGTACATTTTGTTGAGCATACTGGCTGTGGTGGATGAGTGGTAAAGCACTTGGCTTCTGAACCAAGAGGTCTCGGATTCAAATCTTGGTGTGGACTGGGATTTTAAGGACACCCATGAGTCAACCCAACTCTAATGGGTACCTGATCTTAGTTGGGCAAAGTAAAGGCAGTTGGTCTTTGTGATGGTTACATAACACCTTGCTTGTTAACCATTAGCCAAAGAAAAAGATGACCTTTGCATCATCTGCCACATAGATCACAAGATCTGAAAGGTCTTGTAAGCTAGAATGTTTTTCCAGATTTTATAGGCTCTCTAGCCACAAGAAGAAATAGAGATGAACCATAGTGGTTTTCGAAGGGTACTAACAAATTAAGCATTAAAGTTAAAATGGTTGTAATTTTTAAATAGTGGCTATATATTCCTGACATAATGAGTCTCCTATTCCATTGTAATTTCCACTTGAACATAACTAGAAATTAATTTAACCTGTGGGTTTATCTATATTGTTCCCAAAACTAATATTTAAAAAAATATTTTCTAACATACCCGGTAGATTAAATTAAATACAAAAAGTGTTTGTTTAAAAAAAAATAATTTATGAACCTGATTGGGTAGACAAAGTAGCCGATTGACAGAACTTTAAAAATAAACTTTGATCCATTTATTTTGTCTTCCTTTCCAAAATTCTTAATCTGTAAACAACTTAGAAGAATTTTAATATGAAACAATCTTTCTTTATTCAATCAGCCTGGTTGGAGAGGTGAATGAAATCAACCAGTCTATTGATGCCCTCAAACAAAAGTTGAATGACGCACAAAACTCTCTCAAAGATTTGCAGGACAACAGAATGGCTTTGGAAAAAGAAATAGCCATTAAAAAGAACAGCATTTTTATTGACCGGGATAAATGTCTGACTGTACGAAACCGCTTTCCCTCACGCACTAAGCTTCAGGGTTACCAGTAACACTTTCTCTTCGTAAAGCCTTATACATTTATAATGTTTTATAACTAAGAAAAGATTCTTAAAAGCCATTATAGTTATTTTGCCATTTAAAGCATTTTTTTTTCTTCTCAAACCAAAATCTATTTTTTTAAATAGCAGAGAAGAATTTAAAACATCGCTGGCAAGCTAATACTTGTTTGAAAAATGTTTTTTTTAAAGTTACATCACATTTTTAAGTCAATTATATATACCAGTATTTTTTAAAAACTGACCTGTAAAATAGGCACCATGGATTGATTTATTGTCAAGGTGCTACGCATTATAAATTAACAGTATTTTTAAATAAGATTTTCAGTACTTTTTAAAATTATGAAATATTATGTCAACAAATTATATTCATGGCCAATGGAAACTTAATGTAGCACTTCTATTTATGCTGAAAATGCTGTTCACTTGTATACATCTATGACCATTTTCTCTGCTATAATTGTGATGTATTTATTATATTCTCATTTGATAGAAAATTTATTTCATTCTGTCCTTTTGTTGCTGCTTTGTATATAGTCATTCAATATAAATTGTTGAATTCTCTCAGTATTATCTGTTCAGATTAGTTGTTTTTCTTACATTTTTTCCTTCTGTTTTGGTCACTTGTCAGCAATTTTGTTTTGAACTGAAAAGAAACCACATGGCCACCTATACTTTTGTGAACTTAAAAATGTCAACCAATGCAGTACAATATAACTATTGAACCATAGATAGCACTGTGATTGTTTTTCTGACTTTCACTATTAAAGAACTTTCAAGAGCACCTGTATTAATACATTTTCAGTAAATTCATGGCCTATATATAGATCTATTGTGATCATTTCATAACACGCTCAAACTGTTGTTCTTGAGTTTGTACCAATACTATTATTTTTTTATCCATCTGTAACATGGAAGGAGTTGAATAACTAGACTCATATATTTGAGATGAACTATGCCATTCCACAGGAGCTGTGTCCTGTTACTATTTGGTAAATCAAGAACTATAATGAAGCCTAGAATTGTCGCTTATGAAACATATAAAGTTAAAGTTTCTTTAGATTTGAAACCATTTGTGCTTGCTCTCCATTTTTTTTAATCAGTCATAGAAATGATGATAAGCATTGATAAGCAAATCTAAAAATGCAAAGACAACCTTTTTAATGAAGCTTATGTGACACATTCATTCACCTAAAATATTATTTAATTTTGCAACCAAAACACAGAGTTGTATAGATATAACATTGACACTACTACTTTTAATGAAGCTAATGAGACATATTTAACCATTTTATTAATATTTAATCTTACTATCAAATTTTTGGTTGCTATCTATCACGGTTACAAAGTAAATGACACATGAATTAGTTTTTCAATCCCATTCAGCAGACATTCTGTAGTCCATTGTCAAGAATCTTTCAATCTTTTCATTCTAACATCAAGCTCTTCACAACTAGATCATTTCA
This sequence comes from Biomphalaria straminea, assembly GCA_021533235.1. Lineage (NCBI taxonomy): Eukaryota > Metazoa > Mollusca > Gastropoda > Planorbidae > Biomphalaria > Biomphalaria straminea. The sequence continues at coordinate 3,283,947 of JADKLZ010003886.1, read as the reverse complement.
CGACATTTGATGCATTCAGTGGCAAGATTTCTCCACAAATATGCCTGGAGCCAAGTTTTAGGTTAAAAAAAATGATGATCCTGCTTGGGTAGCCAATTGGCTGACCTTTAAAATTTGGCCCATTTATTTTGTCTTCCTTTCCCCAAAGACAGCTAATAAAATTGGAAAAAGGTGTTGACAAAAAGAAACCAAAAGGCAGTTTCTTGTTACATATGGTCAAAGTGTACAAGCCAAGAGAACTTTTCTTTAGGTAGCTACATACAAGAGCTTTTCATTTCTGTAGTTTGAATGAGATGTCAGGACATCAACTTGGACATGGACTCTATTAATAGTAACATTGCAAGACCTAAACACATTACTTGTGTGACAGGATTTGAGATTGTTTTATTTGCTTTACTATTCCCTTACTTAAAGTCAAGGGCATCTTGTAACATTTTTAAAGTAACATTTTTAAAGGTTTTTATTGTACTGCAACTTTCTGGATAACTTTGATTTATTTTGTTGAGGTTGCTGCATAGTAATTGCTTTTATTTAAAGCATGTTATGGCTTAAGACTTTTAACTATCGAATAAAGGTTAAGAAAACCAGTCAAATTAACTATCAGATCGCTAAGAGGAAAACAAGAGAAACTTAGCATGCAAGTACCGGTAACACTACAAAAATGGTACAAAACTGAATTAATGGGCACAGGTTGAAAAAAAAATATATGAAAATATTTTGGTTTTGATATAAGTCTTCATCCAAAGAACATCAAAGAATGTTTTCCCAAAGTAACAGAAGTGTTTTAGGTAACCAGTTTATTTGGCTAGTACAAAATCAATAATAAAGTGTCCAACAGAAAAACAAAAAGGTTGAAATGTTTACTCAGCATTTAAGTTTGTATCAGTGTAATCACAATAGAAACCATTTAACTTTAATCATTACTAGTAACTGCAGTAGGACAAAATTTGTTATTTGAGTAGAAAGAATAAAGTTATGTTTTATTTTCTGAGAAAGTAATTAATTTTTGTAATCAAAAGATGAAATGCTTTTGCACTTCATTTAGATTTAAATTTTTTTTTTAAGAAATAGTACTTCAGATTGACTTAATAGCAGCTTAGTTTTTTACCCAATAAAAAAAGCAACAAACAATTGTGATACAGGTTATGCAATGCAGTACATTTAATCTTTCATATACAATTCAGTACTGAATCTCTCTAAACAACATTGCAAACATTTGAACATAAAAAATAATTAAAACCCCTTGCTGTGTCTCACTTCCATCATCCATCATCAAGCTATAGTATTAGAACAACATCAAGTCTTTTTATGGCAAGCACATGGAAGAGAAACTACAAAAGCAATCCAATGCAAATGAATGACCAGACAACAAACACAACATTGAGGAATGGGCCCCAATTTACTGGCGGAATGATCCTGTGCTTTGTTGGTTTAAAATGGTTTCTATTTAAAAGTGTCTGAAAAATACATAAAGCAACTATAGTAAACAATACACATGAACACTGTTAGAATCTTCTGACAGTCGCAGCTGCCATTCCAAATCTGCTGTCTCCTTGTCTCAAAGTGCCTTGCATCATGACAGGAGGACCTGACAAAGCTGGCTGTGCAATAAAAACTGGACCTCCTCCCATACCACCAGTCATCATTGGACCTTGTTGAATACTGAAGCTTCCCCCTGGCTGAGACATAACAACACCACCTTCCCAGCCATCACCTTGACCCATACCACCAGAGCCCACTCCTTGTCCCCAATCCAACTTTGAACGCTCAACTGGACCATTCCAAGCACCTGATCCTCCTCCAGATCCTCTGCTAGACTCTGAACAAGACAAAATATAGTTACATTAAGCATCATAAAAGTAATAGTTTAAACTATTTCATCAAATAAATACATAAATGATTAAATAGGTTTCATGGTTAATTCTCTTTGATGAGCAAAATAGTATTTTTTAAATTGATGTTTTTCACAACGGCAATTCCTAAATATTGAATGAATATAAGCCACTTATTAATGACATAATTTTTAATTGGCAATACATATAGAAATTATAATATCCTCATGCACTACTACTTGACTTATTTGTCACGGGGTGCTGTGACAATTCACGCTATCATGCTTAAAATAGGCACATTTTTTATGATCTTAAAAAGTTCTTATCTTTTTCAAATTAAAGATGCCTTAGAATTTTTTAAAAAATAAGATTTACACCAACAAAATAAAATTTACACTGCTCATGGGAATATCATCACAGGGAAATAATCCGTTTCACCTTTAATGACAAATCAATAAATTTTTGGTATTTGTCAAATGAATGTAATAACAAAATGTTTTTATTTAATGAATTTTGGTTAAAAGCTACCCTTTTTCATAACTTAAGTTGCCAATGACTTGTTAGATAAAATTAATTTTTGTGTAGGATTAATATTAATGGATTTTTGTTTTCTTTCACTAATGTAGATAAGTGAAGTACCTCTTTCAGATTTCCAATCTCGAGAATCATGTCTTGGAGGGCCTCTAGCTGAGTCTCTGCCTTGCCTATCATCTCTTGATCTTGGTTCCCTAGGTCTATCCTCTCTAAATTGTCTGTGCTCCTCACCTCTTCTATAATCTCTCTCTCTTGGCTCAGCACGTGGAGCTCGCTCCCGTTCATCAAATCTGAACAAAAATGTGTGTTTTTTTTTGTTGTAGTTTTGAGGTAATATCACCTAAAATAATTCACTTGTCACTAAGAATATCATTTGAAATAATATACCTGTCAGGTCTGGGTCGCTCTTCACGCCTATCAAATCTAGGTCCATCAGTTTCCCTTCTTTCAAACCTTTCTGGTTTGCGTTCAAACCGACCCCCTCTGGTAAAATTTGAAGACAAAAATTTTTTTAAATGAAAATGTAAACAAATGGTCAAGAAATATGTACACCATTTTTTTTCTCCCAATCAGTTAATTTTTAAAAAAAAATTCTCTGCCAACTAGGTAAATGCAATCTAAAGTTAGGTTTATTATTATTATCAAATGTCTACCTTTCTCCAGAACCATATCTGTCAGTCAATGGTCGTTTGGTGGCCCACTCATCCTCTCTTAAACCTGGTCTTTCTCCAGGGCGTTTCATAGCTCTACGATCTTGCAACACTCTACAAAATATATATACATGTTTAACAAATTCAAATGTTTTCCTTCAGTTATTCCATTCCTACACTTAAAATGTTAAGAAAATTTTTTTTTTTAAATTAAACAAATTAAATATATATATATATATAAAAAAAAAACTACCTCTGTTGTTCTCTTCTGTATGATTCCTGCTCACGCTCAATTTGAAGTCTTTCTGTTTCAAGTCGAAGCCGTTCAGCTTCCAATTTTTCTCGCTCTATTTCTTCTCTCATTTCTCTGTAATTATATTTTTATATTACTTATTCATACAAAGAAAAAACATGTTTAATTACAAGTAAGTCCAAAATCAAATCCAAACAAACCTTAGTCGCCTTTTTTCCCTTTCAATCTTCAGAGCTTCTTCTCTCTGGCGCTTTTCTATTAATTGTTGCTTGTATTGTTCTCTTTCTATATCAAGCTGACGCCTTCGTTCTTCATGGCGCAAGTACATCTCCTTACGACGCAGCCGTTCTCGTTCACGCTCAGCCTAAAAAAAAAAAAAGGTGAAATTTTTGTTTTCCATTATTAGTACGTCTTGTCATAGGCAAATAGGTTAACATTTTTAAAAAATTAAAAAATACAAACCTTTATTTTTTCAAATGATAATACATCTAATTCTTTCTTTTCCAAATCTGAAAGGCCAGCTCTTTCCAAAGAAGATCTTCTCTCCCTTGATCTGTGATGATAATGATCTGTATGGAAGAGAAACAGGAAAATAATATAAGAAAACTGAGTAATATTGATAAAAAAAAAACAAAGTTAATATATTGAAATCTAGAAAATGAACTTCTAAGCTAACAACCTCCAGGTCTGCCACTAGTACTTCTTGGAGAGCGTCTTCTGTCTCTGCTCCTTTGACGAGAAGTGCTTCTTGTTCCATCAGGTTTCTCATCTTTTTTATCTTTATCTGTTTCTTTGCCAGGTTCTTTAGAGGCATCTTTATCTGAAGATGAACAATTTAGATGTTAGAAGGCCATAATATGTTGCACAAGAGTTTAGAACAATTGAGATACAAAATTATAATTTAAAAACTTAAAAAAAAACAAACAACTTAATTTGTTACTAGCTAGAATTTTAAAGGTAAAAATTTCTATGTAATAATCTTACCTTCTTCTTTGTTTGAACTTTTTAATTTAGAATCTGATCGTCGAGGTGGGCGTGATGATTTTACAGGTGATTTTAAGCTGCTAGGGGGTAATACTTTAGCTTTTGTACCTTGTGGTTCAGTTTTTGCCTATTTTCCCCAATAGACAAAATAAATTCTTTAATAGTTACTAAAGAAAAATAAATAATTTTTTGTTCATGTTTTAATGATAATTTCTGTTTTAAAACCTTACCCTTTCTACAGATATCATTCTACCATGCAGTTCTGTGCGGTGAAGATGTTGAATACATTTGGTTGCCTCATCTGCTGATCCCATAGTAACAAATCCATAACATCGAGAACCAGGACACCTTGCATTTGTGACAACCTTGGCACCTATCACCTAAAAAAGATGATCCAGAAATGTGAATTGACCACTGTAAACTTAGTTTCACTTTTATAATAATCTAATAAATAAATACAAAATAATAGCAAGATTTAAAAAAAAAAAACTTTAAACATTGTAGTTACCTTTCCGTGCTTGCTAAAAAGTGCTTTCAGATCAGTTGCTCTGGTGCTAGAGGACAATCCACTTACCCACAGATTGCGACTACTCTGAGAAGCTATTTTGTTTAAAAAATTAAAAATTGAAATTAAAATTAACTTAATATCAATCAATTTTAAAGCCTAAAAAAAAAAGTTCAATAGTTTAAAGAGTCACTTACGTTTGTCCTCTTTTTTAACAACCTTGGCAGTGGAACTGAAACAAATAAAAATAGCAACATCAATCTTGTTTTAAAGCAATCCTATACCTAGAAAATAAAATCAATACCTTATACAAAGGTAACTAACGTCTGGAGATGACAATCTATCAAGAACAGATTGTTGTGTCGGACCTATCAACCAAGCAACATTAAAGGTCAGTTTTAAAAAAAAAAAGCGAACAATTTTATTTGTCAACATAACTAAAGATAAAACCTGTAACTTCTGAATTAATCACTGTATTTAGAAACGGGGGCAGATAAAAAAAAAAAATCCTACACCAACACCTGCTGATGATATTAATGTATATTTTAAAACTAAAAGGTAACCTATCCCAGAAATGTAGACTGCACAATCAAACAAATTTAAAGGACGTAAAACAAACCTCTTGGCTGCAGTCTTCGTGTCTTTTTCATCTTTACTTGCTGTTGTCTTCGAAGCATCCTTAGACTCTGCATTTTCAGACAATTTGGCTGCAGCATCACTGGCTGCTGCTGTATTTCCTGGTCCACTGCCAGTTGTATCTGTTTTTTTGTTCTCTCCATCTTGGCTAGCGACAGATTCGCCACTTTTACCATCATTCTGTTGACCATCTAACAAGTCAGCATCGATCTCATTTAACATGGTGTCGTCAACCTGCACAACAAATGATTCATCTCCACCTTCAGAAGGTTCAGCCTTTTCTACTTTTGTAGCAAGTGAAGTGTTGCTGATTGATTTTGCAGTGTTTGACTGCTTCGGTGATGCGGTGCCAGCAACAGCACCATTGCTACTTACAGTTTTAGGTTCAATTACATCTGTGATTTCAGATTTGGTTTCATATGATTCAGCAGGATTCTGAGAGTCCTCATTGGCATTGTCAATATTCGATGATTCTTGCAAGCTTTCATCGCCCATGTCCTCCATGAAATCTGTAGGCATTTCTCCAGATTCCTCATCCGGATTTCCCTCGATGTCACACTCATCACCAAAGTCTTCTGCTTCTTCTGGCAACTCTTCTTCCTGTCCCTGATCATTGCCACCGTCAGTTAATAAAGTTGATTCTTCCTCTGCCGTTTGGCCACCATTCTCCTCTTGGGGAACTAAAGAAATTCACAAAATGAGATTAAGGTTATATATTATCTGGATGGTGGCACCATGGGCTGACTCAGAGCAGCTACCCAGCATACTTACAACATCAGATAAAGGGGTGGTAGATCTTTACTCATCTTGCTCCTCCTTTGAAGCACATTTTTATCAGATGGCCGATACATATGTAAACATTCAACCACAACCACAGAATATGCAACAGGCATACAATGACAAACTACATATGCTATAATTCATGTCATCAATTCAAGTTGTCTACAAGTCTTAAGTGAAATTTGCCCACCCTAAAATATGTTCACAAAAATGTTTCCTTTAGTCAATTACAAGTAATGACAATGGTTTGTCATGCACCATTAAAAAGGGTTAACTTTTCTGTCTCACTTTTATCAAAGCATCTTGTTTTTTTTAAACTGCCAAATATCAGGATTAGCTCTCTTCCAAGTCCAAGATTACTTTTTCTCTTGAGCAGTTGAAGATTCAAATTCTTGATATACATGACAGCAAACGTTCCTTAGCATTTCTTATCTAGCTAACCACAAGACATTCTTAGAATGTATGGAATTGACAAGACAAAACACACACTTTCTATGTAAACTAGTTTTAAATATGTCAACATCAAAGCCATTCAATGCAACTGAAAATAAAAGGAAGTGAATAAAAAAAAAAGACAAAGATAAAAAGCAATACCTTCATGATCTTCACTTGGTGTATTCTGCTCAACCTGTTAAAATAAAACATTTCGTTGGTACGACTAGAAGAGAAGTTCTTGGTTAAAATAGAAAATGACAAGCTATTTGATAACATTTTCAATAAATATCTCATTCAAAACTTACTTTATCTGCATCCCCATCATTGGCTACATCTTCCTCATTGGCAACCAAACTGGTCTCATTTGACATCTCTTCATCTCCTTTCTCAGCCCCACTGTCGTCATTATCATTGTCTGCAAGAATAAAATAGTAATGTGCCACCTTGTTTAATTCATGCTAGTTACCAAAGTGTTGACTTTAGTAGACATGACACAAGTATGAACATAAATCATACCTGCCTACCTAAAAAAGTCCAAATGTGTATTCCTGAGGGTCAAAATGTGTATTTTGGGACCTCAATGTGTAACACACACGCGAACGACTTTTTTTTAAACCGTATAAACCGAAATGATATTAAAATTTTATATATATATATATATATATAGGGCCTATATATATATTATATATATATATATATATATATATTATAGACCTATGGATAGAAAGATAGATAATTTAATTCTCATATATTTATAATGTGAGAATAACTAGTAAATTTAGAAACTAAAATTTCTAGTCTAAATAAATATAGTCTAGATCTAGATTGATCTAGAGTGACTAGATTTTTGTCTCTCTACAGACTAGATCTACCTAACTGTTAGTAGTGTTAGATTACAGTTAGATATATTTAGATCTAACTAATCCTTTAGACTTTACTAATACTAGTAATACTCCTAACTCCTATTACTACATTAATTTATATTAATACATTTCTTTCTAATAGTAGGCCTATGCCTATAGACTATAGACTTTGAATCTAGAAATAGAGTCTAGTAATAG
>JADKLZ010003886.1:3238601-3260223 GCA_021533235.1 Biomphalaria straminea | reverse complement strand
CATCATATAGCAAGTAGTATTGTATAAAACTTGAGACATCATATAACAAGTAGTATTATATAAAACTTAAGACATTATGTGGAAAAAAACAACAACAGATAATCATTTTCTTAAATAGCTATTTAAAATTTAAAGAAAAGTATTTAAAAGACTTTATGTCCTACGAATTTTCATTCATGTTCATGTCCTGAATTAAGGACACTGTTTGAAAACAAAAAATCTTTCTTAGTGTTGTATGGTTATTCATTATTTAAAGATAAATGTAATTTTAAATTGTGGTTTGATGTTTTATGCATCATTACAATAAGCTTTCATTGTTTATTTGAACTGTTTGCATTAAATTGCGGTATATTTTAACATGTCAGTTAAACTTTTAAAAAAATAAGGTCAAGGATATATCATGTGAGATGACTAAAATCTTTGACTTTGATACCAGTGACTCTGTCTCTTTTTCAAGTCTGTGGAGATCTTCAATTAGCTTGAGAATTAAGTCTGAAGAAGTCTAAAAAAAACACATTTATTTGAAAATGACAAATTAAACTATAAGCATACATATTTTTTGTTCAATAATAGACTAGACTGTTCTTATTAATTTCAGAACTTGAAAAAAATGAGGACAAGAATTTGAGATAAAATGTACATAAGAAAATCAACTTCACTATTCCAACCATGCTCTCTTTTACCTAATTCTCACTCTGGTTCTCTGACATAATGTTGAAAATACTTTCAGTTAATCAAAATATATAGTAACATTGAATGACTTAATTGTACAAAGACATCTATAGCATGTATGTCTCAAGGCATAGATGTAAAAGCACAAGAAGCTTAGCGTAAGGATTGTAAAGAAAAAACTTCTGTATCTAATGTAGATGAGCATAATTAACTCTTTCTCTCCGTAATTATTTACCAAATTCTGGTGGAATCAACGTTGGTATCGTCAGTTAGGAGAGAAAGAGTTAAAAATGGAATGGCCACCATGATAAATAATAGTGTAATACAAACCAACTGACTCAACCTTATTTTACAAAGACTATAATTCAAGAACATAAAATAGTGAAATTCAAGACTTCTGTAGTCACCTCTACAACATGGACCACATGTTTTGGGTAGATCAGCATAAGACCTGTGATTGCTTCACTACCAGGGAAATCTGTTTGAAGTTTCTTGATAAATGTATCATAGTAAGCTAAAATGGAGAACAAAAAAAAGAAAGAATATATTTTTTCACTGCTGATGAATCGATTAAACTTCAAAACTTGATTTTTATCAACTTTATAAAAAAAGAAACATACTTCCTAATGCAGTTCTGTCAACACCTGGTGAGCTCAGCTTGGAAATATACACAAGGCGATGAATAAGATATTTCTGTAAAAAAAAAAGTTTTTTTGTTTTTAGAATAATGAACTGTTAAGTTAAAAACTATCTTATTACACATTAAGGCCTTCTAGGTCTCTTACATCAAATTGTAACATAAGTCAGTAGAAATCTCTCTTTTCAATCATTAGTAAAATAATTGTCATTTTATTCCTAATTTTATACATGTGATTGTAGAATATATCAAGAAACATTCATCTATTTCTGTAATGAATTGCTAACAATGAATTACAGTTATGGCCCTTGATCAACACAAGTAACAGACTGTTTTTTCTTTTCAGTCAAACAAATATATTATTTTTAGATGTAAGATACTGTGATCACAACTTTGCGTTTTAAAGTGTTATGAAAAAAGATTAGGATACCATATGTTGGATATTGCAGTGTTCAGTGTAATGCAATATCTAACTGTCTTGAAACTATATCAATGAACCAAACACTAAGTGCAACAATAATGAGTTGATAAGGCATTTTAAAAACTTATCACATTTTATTCATGAAAGACAAAGGGGATCTTTCCACTGTTGTACTGGTGCTGATTAAGAAACTAAGTCCGAAAAAAAACAACAACACTGTCAATAATAGATCTACAAGAGACCTATCTGTCAATATGCTGCAAATCAACTAAATTTTACTTCATATCTATAGTCCAGTCCTCTTTTTTTAATTACATATCACAGTCACTGATGAGTGTCACTACTGAAAATAAACATAATAAACAAGCTCAAAAGGTACAGGCTAATTCTAATAACATACAAATTAAGCCTATCTTATCTTATCTTATATGATACAGACGTTACTTCAAAAAAGATGATTATGCACTACAAAGCCTAGGAGTAAATTACTATATCCAATTTTTTTTGTTGTAATAATTATATTGTACTGTAAGAAAATCAACTTAACTATTATATAGTGGCTCAATATATAATTTTAAAAAATATTATAAATATAAAATAATCATGTAAAAGTAGATACACCATTCATATGATTCATTTTAAATTTAATCATTCACTCGAATCAGGCCTAATTGTAATATAATATATTGTACATTTAAATGGGACATAATCGGCATCAGTTCAAAACTGAGAGTATGAAATAAAGAAGTGATTATGATCTATTCACCTTATTTAAATGTCTATTTCTTTCTTCTATCACATCTAAAAGTGTAGTGCGATTTGAATCCTGGCTTGGTGATACTCTTTCCTCTTCGGACGCCATATTGTATACGTCGCTATGGAGGTCTTTTTTTTTTTTTTTCTCAAACGCTTAAAAACATATATAGGTTAGTATTCATTGAACACATTATAATACAATCGCAAGTTATAAATATATTCACTGATCAATATCGATCGCATTAATAGATCTAATACATAACATGGATCTGTATATATCAGAGATTTAAAATGTCAATGAAATTAGATAAAAATAAAAGGAAATAAGGTTTTAGTTTTCATGTGTAACTATAGTCTGTTTCGAAGTAAAAAAAAAAACAAACGATCTATCGACTTGATTATTAATACCCCCCCCCCCTTTCAGAATGTTAAATTATACAAGACACTAGATCTAATTTTCAATCTTAGTCTACTGAAGCTAGAGCTAAATAGATCTATAATATTGTAGGTCATAAAACGTTCACTTGAATTTATATTTGTATGTCAGTATGTCAAGTCTTGTTTGGAAATTTACGGCAAATTGCGCTAGATAAACTATTCTCTATCTGCTACCGGAAATCGTCCTATTATAAACAAAAAACAACGTGAGAAGAATAAAAACGAAAGTAAAATGAAGAATAAGAAGCAAGGGAAAAAAGGAAAATCATCTAAAAATGATAATTCATATGAGTATGTACAGTCTAGATTACTCTAGATGTAGACTAGTTCTTCTTGAACACTAAATTGACAAAGTCTATCACAAAGTCATTGAAATAACTAGTAACTACATTAATTTAACTAGCATTAAATTAATCATGCCATTATTAATGATTATGATTATGATTAATTATGATTAATATATTTTAATGTACTTTTGTTTTAGTTTTAGTACTTGTATTTTACTAAACTTTTACTTGCACTAGTCTACTAGTCCTAGAACTAGATTATAGTTTAATAGTTAGAGTTAGAGATGTTATTGTTAGATCTAGATTCTACTTAGATTGACTTCCAATATTATTATAGTTATACTAGATTAGTAGATAGGCCTACTAAGTTAACTAAGGACTAAGGAGGCTACTTGAATATAGATCTAGAGAAGATAGAATAGATCACACTTATTTGACTTATCACAGCAGTCTTGTGGGCTAGCCTATGTAACACAACTGCACAATAATAAAATTTTTGGTTACCTATCAAAGCCTAAAGTCAGTAAAGTTAAAGGGGTTCCAAGTTCGACTTCCAATGGGCTGATCTGTGTTTGCTTCTCCCGTTGCTCCAACAGGTCCAAAAAAAATGTTTGGACCATAGTGCATTGAACTGTATGTGATAGCATGTAAGATTAGTGATACAAAAGCTATTAAAAAAAAAATACTGGCTTAGTTGTATTCTCTTATAGAAATATAGAGCAGGTTCATTTATCACAGTTAATACTTCTAGGTTATCTACAATAATACTACTGGTTCAATCATATCCCCTACTAATACAACTGGCCAAACCACCATCAATAACACTACTTTTAAAACATGCACACCTACTAATTGTTCACTACAAGTTAATCTGTACTTTGGAAACTTCTTCTGCACTGTCTTTTTTTTTGTTGAAACTTGTTGATTTTGAGAAGATGATTTATTTAGAGACATTTTTAACAAAGGAGGTGGGGCAGGGAAATCAAGCACCAGTAGGGGGCATAATTCACTTCACCTATTTATTGTCTTTGCTATTTTTTTTTTCCAGCAATGAATCAGAGGAAGAAATTGGAGATATATTCACAGATGAAATTAATGAATTTACAGAAGCTAAAAACAAGGTGAGTTCTTTCAGCCAAAATAGAATTTCTGGATGCTATTATAAACATTTAGCCAATCAATTATGCTGAATATAAAGTCTGACTCAGGATTTCTTTCTTTTTTTTTAAACTTAGGTCAACCTGGAGGAAAAGAACAGTGAGAGTGAAGAGGAGGTAACACTTTTTGTTTGCTTGCATGATAGCATAAAGGGAAGAATCACAGTACAGGTTATGTGCTGAGTATGAGGATGAACACAAATAAAAAAAGTCTACCAGAACAAATTATAGCTTTTAAAAAGCTGATCTAAGTATGACATGGTCATGAAAGAAACTATTCAGTTTGTGGTGTCGATGAAAAGTACTTTTAACTTTATGGTACAGCACATCTTTGGGTTGTTGCCCTTTAAACAGATAATCTAAGTTGTGCTGATGAGAAGAAAAACTTTTCTCTGGAAGTAATAGTTTCTTGACACATCATGACAAGGATCCTTTGTTTATGACACTGTTTTATTGTCTCCTATGGGATATAAGAAAGATTGATGTAGAAGGATCTCTTAATTCTTAAGTTTCAAATATCTGTTATGAAAATAGAATATGATTAAGTTTGCTTTTGCTTGACTTTAAAAAAAGTAACAAGTAACACATATTGTATCACCATGCTAAATAGATTTTGTCCATTTACACTTCATGGCTTTTTTACTTTGTAGGGATTGTTATACAATTATGTTTTGTGTGACAGTAAAACTTGTACATGTTAATTTCAGTGACATGATGTCTTTCTTGTTAGAGACGCATGTAAAAAGTCCTGGCTGTAGAATAGTAGTAGAGTGTTACAAATATGGTTGGTTGGCAAACTAAAGAAATGGAGTTTAAATCCCCATGGAAGCTTTGAATTTTAATTTAATGCTAATTTTTGTTTCTTAAGCAGCAATTATGCAGACTATAAAATAATATGTAGACACACACAACATGCTCATTAAGAATGCTATACCATGATGATCTCATTAATGCTGGGATTATTATTATATGTATGAGTATGGATTTCTTATGGCATTTGGTTCTTGTGCAGACCACATGTCTTTTTTTTTTTTCTCTTGCACTTCACAATTGAAAAGTCTTATTAACAATAATGCAGCCAACAGAAAGTTTCATGATTTGGTTACTAACAGTGCTGTCTTTCTATTTAAAAAAAGACAACTAATAACAAATTTTGTTGCATCCTTTTCATCATAGTATCTGAATTTCAAACGTGCTTGTATTTTACTTTCATAGGAAGAGTTGTTTGGTCTATTGAATGAGGAAGATGAAAGTGATGAGGAGTTAGATGATTGGTCCAAACGTCTGAAACAGATCAAGTTCCAAGCCAAATTAGAGAAGAAACGATCATTACCAGGAGGTTAGACAATTTCTATAGAATTCAGATCCTTAGCCATGACATTAAGAGAAACTGTGGTTTGAATGTACATTTTGTGTGCTATTGTATAAAATTGTTGTCTCTAATAATGTATTGTTTTTTGTAATGCACAATTGTAAAACAAATTTCCTCATTGGTAATAAAGGTTATTATTATTATTTTTATAATTATTATTTAACTGGATCCTTTGTTTCTTCTTCGTTTGTTTCTTTGTTTGATATTATGTTCTGTAAAGCTATTTAAAAGTTGATTCTAATTCTAAAAAACAATAAACATTGTCATGGTTTTAAATAAAAACAAACAAAGGCATCTGCTTAAACAAAATAATATGTTTAAAATATAAAATCTCAATATCTTTAAATTTCAAAGATGTCAAAACTAAAATGAATTTTTTTATTTGTGTAGATGGGCCAGAGAAGTCGTGGGGAAACAAGCGTGGAGTTTTTTATGGATCAGGAGTGAAGAGGAAGCCAAAACAAACTGGTTAGTACATTTTATCTAGACTTGAAACTTTGAAACTTGCATGCATATCAAATTAGAGATCAATTTTAATCATGAATTTATTGTTTATTTTGATTTAATGTTTTGGATGTTCCTTCAGATTTGAAGATAATTATATACTAGCCCAAACCTTTGCAGGATGGCGTGGGACGGTAGCGGGCAGGGTTAGAATCTAGGACCATCATGACCATCAAACCGCAGTTTTATTACATTTATACCATAAATTAAAATGTACAAGTATTAATTTTATTTTATGCTTTCCAAACTTTTCTTTCTGGTTTCTTTTTTTTTTTCTGTTTTAAAAATCAATTTGTAAAGATTGCCTATTCCCTCCTCTAGACAAAAAAGTAAAAAAGAAATGTTCATTTATTCACTGAATTTTATTCAACAACTGTAAAGTATCTTTCTCTGTTGTGTTGGTTAGATTAACTCTTTCTCTCTGCAATTATTTTTGTTTTGTTCTGATAGTATTATTTGTTTTGCTCATTTGTTTTCACTATCCTGTTAGGGTTAAACTTCAATAACTTTTGTGTTTGTTATCAAAAAATTTTATATATGGTACTGAATTATAGGAGAATGCATTCTTGTTTTACACAACATAAATTTAGTTTAATGGGAGTCAAATCAATGTTGACATTGTCATTAGGGGGAAAAGAGTTAATGACCTGACTTGATTATTCCATTATGTATTCACTTAATTGTTTGATTTGGTCTCTCTATGTATTCACTTTGGCCTTTGATTTAGTCTCTCTATGTATTCACTTTGGCCTTTGATTTGGTCTCTCTATGTATTCACTTTGGCCTTTGATTTGGTCTCTCTATGTATTCACTTTGGCCTTTAATTTTGGTCTCTCCTAGGCAGTGATGAAGAAGATGAGTGGACTATGGAGGAGAAAGAGATAGAGAAGTTACAGAAAAGGTTAGATGAGGATGTGGATGAGGATGATTTTATTTTACCCTCACTGACCAAGGTGAACCATTTGCGTTTTTATCGAAATTTTAATTTTCAATTAGCCTTATCTTCTATGACTTAAGAATTTTTGCAATAGCAACTCTGCCCGACTTGTAATGAGCTGACCTACTTAGATTAAGTTTGAGATTAACATGAGCATTTCTTTTTTTTTTTTTTCTAAAATTTTATTATTGTTTTATTTTTGTCATTGTCACTTTCTGAAGTATTTAAACAACAGACACTAGACATGCTTAAAAATTTTAAAATGCAGCAGCCATCAAATCTTTTATATATTTGTATATCCTTGGTCTTTATACATATCTAATAAAGTGTTAGTAGGTGGCTTTAGTGTTCAATTTAAATCGTAACTTTTTAAAACAGTTATGGGAAAACAGAATCCAATACAATTTTTTAGTAGTAACATATGACCTATACATACAATTTAGTGGGTTTTTTTTTTGACCTATGCATACAGTTTAGTGTTTAGTATTGACCTTTGCATATAATTTAGTGTTTATTATTGACCTATGACCTATGTATACAATTTAGTTGCTAAGTAAAAAAAAAATGTGTAAAATTTTGATCCTGATTTTATTTTAAGGACATCATTAATTCTCTTCCTGAGAACTGAAAGAGTAAATTCTTATGTTGTGGGCTTATAATGTATTGAACTAGTCATGAGCACTAGAAGAATAGAAACTGTAGGTGTCAAAATGTTTACACTAGAAATTCTCATTTGTACAGAAAACAAAGGTAGAATCAAATGAGTTCACAATCAAGAGAGATTTGACTGCACAGGAGAAAGAGGAAGTAAGTCTTGTTCAAAACACCTTTCTGTGAGTCTAAAATGTAAATCACTCAATAGAGTAGATAGCTATAGTGTAAAAACTCTCCAACACATTTAATGGAAGTATTATTATTATTTCTTTTCAGTTTAAGAAAAAAATTCACCCTGAGGCAGAACCCTTGAGAGAAGAATTGAATAAATGTGTAAGTAGAATGTAGTAGGCAGTTGTACAATTTACTAAAGAACTTTTATAAATATGTAACATGCAGGGCTGGAGGCCCCAGGGCAGGATCATTTTTCTCCCTTTAAAAAAGTATTTAATATGCATATTTTAGTTTTACAAAAATGTATATTTTTGAGATTGCGCTGGGTAAAGTTCGGGGTTGAAAAAATTGCTATAACTCTATATTGTTATAACCCTGCTCCCACGTCGACACTGATGGTGTGCACCTGCACACTGATCAACACGAGGAATAGACGACATTGGTTAGAGAAGAAGATCTGGCTGAAATGATCTGCAGGTTATGGGAGTCTGAGTTGTCTGGGATTAAGAGCCGTCCTTCGTGCTACCGGTGTACTGTTATGAGGACACTGTAGTGACACTGGGAAGTGTGTCGGTGGTCTGTACTAAGGTTTGGTAGGAAAGGATTGGTGTCACTTAAGACTCTGTGTGAATTATAGCTCCACATCTGTGTGTTTTATAACTGTAAATAAATACATCATCTATTGTTACTTTCTTTCATTAAGTGCTTGCCTTAGAGTTATAACAATATAATATATTAGGAGCATGCTACAAGTGGTCACATTACCATGGGTGTTGCCAACCGTAAGATTTAAAGTGTTATAATTTAAAAGTATGAAAAACAAATTTAAATAAAAATTTTGATTAAAAAAAAAATCCCTTTTGTTGGGGCTCTTGTCTTGTGGGAAGTCCTGAGGCAGTATTCCTACCTACTCTCTCTTAAATCTGGTCCTGGTAACAAGAATCATGTAATCATTGGAGGAGCTGAATAAATGTTTGAGTAGAAATATCTAGTTCTTAATGGACTCATCCCTGGCTTTTATATCCTTAGGCCATCCATCTCTTCAAGCAATGACTGAATGCGAAGATTGAAACTTAATTTTTATAAGATGCATTTGTGTAGGTCACATTTAAGGTTATTGAAATATCTTCAGCATTCAATAGTTAGTCTTTTTTAGAGAAAGTGAAAAAAGTTTTCAGTGTTAGTTTTTCAAGTTATGTTATGGGAAACTGTACATAATATTGTCTATTTAAGAAATATTTATGTGAAGTTTAGCTCATTGCAGCTTGATGGTCTCAATGAGTTAATCTCAACATAAACTGTATAATTGTGAGATCATGTCTTTAAAGTCAAATGTAATTGATAACTGACATTTGGAGAGTAATGGTGTTGGATCATTGTACTTTCTAATGTAATTTTGTTTTTAAATAGTCATTCACTAAAAGGTAACTTTGTTATTTTTACAGATAGAAGAGTTAGAAAGCTTGAAAGAAAAAAATGGCTGGAAATATGAGAGCAGAGAAACATGTTTTAGATTGTAAGTTGCTTGCTAATCTAATGTTTTGTCTGTGGAATTCTTTTTTAACTTCTTCTGTTTTATATAGCTTTATGAGATAACAGAGTTGAAACGTACTAGAAAAACTTGGAATATATTAAACGATTACATTTTTTAAAATGGAAGTTTTAAATTGTAATTTAAATCATGGGATAAACCTAAAATGGAATAAATAATTAAATGTTTACTTTCAATAGACTGGCTGCCAACATTGCCTTCTATTTACACTTGATTGAGTCAGATGAGGAATGCCGTGGTCACCCGGTTATTAAAAGAATTGTCCAACTGAAAAAGGTAAAGCTTTTCTTTCTGTTTTAAAATAGCTTTTTCCTATCTTGAATATCTCTGACTTGAATTGTAGAATACATAATTTTTATAAGGTATGACTGATTACAAATAAAAAATCTTTTGATTTATATAAATGAAACAGTTTATTAACTTATTTATGACAATTTTATTGAGAGCTAACAAAATTACTTTTTGAAAAAAAAAAGGTTTAAAAAAAGTTTTAGTATTTCAAGTAGGACAGGTTTAACTTAAAGGAAATTTTAATGTTAATTTGTCTTGTAAAGTAAATGCAAATCCGCCTGGGTACACCTTAAAGGGGTATCTTGCCGGTCCCAAGCCCGGGTAAAGGAGGAGGGGTGATCGTAAGGCTAGCAACCTCACATCACTAAACTATTGCTACAGAAACTGGAAACACACCAAACCAACTAGAACTTGGCCAGGAAGGTTCCTCTATGGAAGAGTTTATGGCGTGTACTAGTGAAAGCCGCCTGGAAGCTAGCACACCGACAAACCTTCTGACGACCAAGACCTCAACCAGGATAGGGACCTGAAACATCAGAACCCTATATGATAGTGGCAGAATAAACGAAGTGGCAAACGAAATGAGAAAGTACAAAATCAAGGTTCTAGGCCTCAGTGAAACATGATGGAATGGAAGCGGTCTAAGCAATCTGACAACTGGAGAAAGCATTTTATATTCTGGACATGAAGATCTAGATCACGATCACACACAGGGAGTAGCACTTCTACTATCAAGAGGGGCATCAAAGGCTTTGTTGGGATGGGAGCCAGTTTCCTCAAGACTAATGTCAGCCAGGTTTAATGCAAAGGGAAGTAAAATAACCATTATCCAGTGGTATGCACCCACAAATGCAGCACCAGAAGAAGAGAAAGAAGAATTTTATAACACTTTACAATCTATACTAGAAAAAGCACCTAAAAAGGATATCAAGCTTATTATGGGTGACCTGAACGCAAAAGTAGGTACAAACAATGCTGGAAAGGAGCTCTACATGGGTAAACATGGTACAGGCACATGCAATGAAAATGGGGACTTATTTGCTGATTTCTGCGCATTCAGTGATCTCATCATAGAAGGAACCATCTTTCCACACAAAAATATACACAAGACAACATGGATTTCCCCAGATGGTAAAACGGAAAACCAAATTGACAATTTTGCAATCTCCCGAAAATGGAGGAGAAGTCTACTTGATGTTAAGGTGAGTCGAGGAGCAGATGTAGCTTCTGACCATCATCTACTAATAGCGACAGCGAGGATCAAATTTAAATCCTTTAAGGATTTTTCAGACAGACCACACTACAAATTCAACACCCACTACTTGAAGGGCGAGGAAAACAAGGTACTCTTTAACTGTGAGGTTCAAAACAAATTTGAAGTACTTGCTGGACTAGTGACAGATGAAACCCTTGAGCAGCACTGCCTCACTCTCCAAGAGATATGGAAAAGCACATGTAAAAATGTCCTAGGCAGGAAAACGAAACAACACAAGGAATGTCTGCGGAGACATGGGACAAAATCCAGGAACGGAAAGAGCTAAAAGAAAAGATAAACCAATGCCAGAATGAAGAGCAAAAAGCTAACCTTAGAGCCCAGTCCCATTATTGTGCAGTAAACAAGTCTGTAAGAAAGAATGCAAGAGAGGACAAAAAATGCTTCCTTCATGAAATGACAGTCGATGCAGAAAAGGCAGCAGAGCAAAGAGACATGAAAAGGTTGTATGACATAACAAGAACCTTAGCAGGAAGAAATACCAACACCAACAAGCCAGTGAAAGACAAACAAGAAAAGATCATTACCAGTGATGTTGGACAGAAGGAAAGATGGGCAGAACACTTTCAAGAAATTTTGAACCGACATCCTCCTGAATCGATTCCGGACATACCCCCAGCAACAGAAGAAAGGTCCTCCTACTAAAGGGGAAATCATCAAGGCCATCAAGAATGCAAAAAGTCGAAAGGCACCAGGCCCAGAGGGTATACCAGTAGAGTCACTAAAAGCAGACCCCAAAATATCAGCTGAAATGCTGCACCCACTGCTATGCGAGATTTGAGAATTAGAACAGGTCCCAAAAATCTGGAAACTGAGTTATCTAATTAAACTACCCATAAAAGGTGACCTTACCCAATGTAACAACTGGCGAGGAATCATATTACTGTCAGACCTTAGCAAGGTCTTAACTAGTATAATATTAGAACACCTGAAAGATGCTCTAGACAAAAGACTAAGACCAGAACAGGCTGGATTCCGTAAGAAATCATGCACTGACCACATTGCTACACTACGTATTATCATAGAACAATCTATCGAGTGGCAATCCCCTCTGTACAAGACCTTTGTTGATTTTGAGAAAGCCTTCGACAGTATTGATAGAGACATAATCTGGAGACTGATGAATCACTACGGAATCCCAACAAAATTCACCAATATCATTAAACAGTTATACCATGACTCATCTTGTCAAGTAATACACAATGGTAAGCTGGCCAACCCTTTTCAAGTAAAAACAGGAGTAAAACAGGGATGTATGCTTTCGCCCTTGATATTTTTACTGGTGATTGATTGGGTCATGAGACAGACAGTCTTAAATAATAAAAGCGGCATACAGTGGACACTAACACAGCATTTAGAGGACCTGGATTTTGCCGATGACATCTGCCTCCTCTCCCATACACAACAAAATGCTCAGACCAAACTCACCAGACTCTCAGAAATAGCAAAAAAGACTGGACTTCTAATCAACAAAAAGAAAACAGAAGTTATGAGGATCAACAATAGACAAGAGAACCCAATCATGCTACAGGGAGAAAACATCCTTGATACAGACCACTTCACCTACCTCGGAAGCAGAGTTAGTAAAGGCGGTGGAGCTGATGATGATATACTAATTGGAATAAATAAAGCTAGGTTTGCCTTTTCAACTCTTCAAACAATCTGGCGCTCCAAGGCAGTATCTCTACATAACAAGATAAGAATCTATAATACTAACGTTAAGTCTGTTCTCCTTTACGGTTCAGAAACTTGGAGAGTCACTAAAAGAAATACGGAAAAGCTCCAAACTTTTGTTAACAGATGCTTACGCCGGATATTAGGAATTAGGTGGCCAGAAAAGATAACCACTACCAATTTGTGGAAAAAACTAGACAAAAGCCCATAGCACAAGACATTACAAAACGAAAATGGAGCTGGATAGGACACACCCTGCGAAAACCAGCTACCAATGTTGCAAGGCAGGTTCTTGACTGGAATCCACAAGGAAAGAGGAAAGTGGGCAGACCCAAACAAACCTGGAAGAGGTCAGTCATCAGTGAAGCTGAGGGTACTGGAATGACATGAGAGCAGATGAAGAAAGCTGCTCAAAACCTAGTTTGGTGGAGAGGTGTGGTTGCGGCACTATGCTCCCCTGGGAGTACACAGGATTAAGTCAAGTCAAAGTAAATGCAATATCTTTTGGGATAATGAAGTAACTCAAATTTTAGTTCAGTCCATCAAGTAACTAACATGACTAAGTCTCATAAATTGATTATAATGTTAGTCTGGACCATGAAATTAACTAAGATGCTAGTCTGGACCATAAAATGAGTAGCTATATCTTTTAGTTTGGATCATGAAATAACTCTAATTCAGCCCATCATGTAACCAACATTTCTACTGGTTTGAGTTTTTCAATTTTTCACCGTTTAGCTGGCTAAAATGTATGAGGCCATTCCTGAGGAGCGAATGGAAGCCAGCGATGACAGTGGTGACGATTCAACAGATGAGGAAGATGTCAAACCAAATAATTCAATAAAACGTCAGAGGTATTGCAACATTTCTCCAAAGTTTGATGCCTTTCACATCCCCTTTTTCTTTTTTTAATTACTAGTTTGTTTCTTACACAAAATTTAAAAACTTAAACATAAAAAAAAAATTTGGAGTTTTATTGTTTGAATTGTAAACAAAAATCAAGCCTTGAGTACTATGCAAGTAAACTGCCTGGTTAACTGGTCGTGCAGTTTTAGGCGCTGGATTTTCGTTTGGACTTATCAATGGTCAAGGATTCACACCTTGCCCACTCCCCTCCCTTGTCATCCTGTGGGAGGTTTGGACTAGGAAGTAAATTATCTTTAACTCTGAAGGAAATCCGAAACATGTCAAACATTTTACAAACATTTTAAACTTCTTCTTTCCCCCTGATCCCTTAGACTATTGTTAACATTCCTGTAAACTAGTTTTGACTTTCATTGTTTCAGGCTTGAGCTGACTGGAAGTGAAGAGGATGATGATGAGGTAGATGATGATGATGATGATAACAAGAAAGTAGAAGAAAGTGAAGAGAAAGAACCAGAAAACAGACCCATTGGCTATGAGGTAGCTATGGATGGAATTTTGTTGATGTTTGGCACTAAGTTGTGTAGAGGGCTATAGTTGGCCGATCTTTTCATTGCTTATTAGAAGTCCTTTGAACTATCCCTATCATATTTTTGGTCTCTGATTCTTTGTACTTTTTAAATTTACAAAGCTTTCTATTTATTATTTGCTTTTCTTTATCAAGTTGCAGCTGCCAACTTTAATATTCTTAATGTACACATTTATTTATAAAATTGACCTTTAAGTCATCATTTCACTATTAACCAATCCTACCAATCCTGAATGAAGTCTGGCTTTGTTGAGATTGTACATAAAATGTACAGTGTGTCAATCTTTGCCCTGTCAACTTTGTTTACATCTGATAAGTTATAAAATGAAGTCTACCATATCTGACTTTCTAAAGACAAAGCAAGTAAATGTGGTTTCCAGGTAACTTCACTCAGAACATCTTTGAAAGACAGATCAGTGAAACTAGAACAGTTAGTTAAACCATGAACACACATCTCTGGTTGAACACTTGTAGGACAGTTTGTGTAAGCCAACCAGAGATGTGATGGGTACAACATAGCCTAAATTGTGCTGATGTGCAAAACAAACAAAATATTACCAAAGATTTGGTTTCTTCTTTATTACACTAATTGTCACCAAAAGAAAGTTTGAGACATCTTTGTGGGATAGCCTAATGACTCTAGATTGTGAATGATTCCATCACCATTATCTGGTTTATGCAAACATTTAATCCATTTATCTTTCTCTAATCTAGATTATGAAGAACAAACCTAAGAAGAAAACAGCTCCAAATAACCCGCGTGTTAAACACAGGGAAAAGTTCAGGAAAGCTAAGATCCGCAGGAAAGGAAAGGTCAGTAGAGTTGAACTCTTTTCAAGTTTTTACTTATTGAAATTTTGATGACTTCACATTTATTTTAATAAAACAATTTTAAATCTTCAAATATCTTCTTTATTAAATATGCATATATGTAAGCTTTAGTCCCTGGTAATCACAGTGGTCTAGTTCATCAACTAGTTATATTATGAATCTCTAACTTCAAGTAACATTTTCAAAAGGTTTAGGTTCAGATGTAAATTTTTATTCAGATCTATTTTTGATAAAAGAGAAAAGGCTAAGGTTACACAACCCATTTTATGGACCTGTGTAGCTTAAGTAGATCTTTAAGGGAAACTTTTACTTCTTGGGTATTGGAACCACACTATTAGTCAAAGCCCTTTATGTAGAATTATGTTTACTTGTATTTTAACACTAATTTTTAAAACCTGCTAATATTTTATTCCAAAGTATAAATAAAACTGGTTAACATGGTGCTAAAGATTTTTTCTCTACGAATAAATAATGCTGACATTTTGTTGTTCCAGTATCGAGACTATCGACCTGAAATCAATAAGTATCAAGGTGAGGCGTCAGGAATCAGGGCAGGAATCACCAGAAGTGTTCGACTCAAATAAAACATTCATTGAAAGTTTGTGTAATGTACATACTTAATGGGAAATTCTTCTAAACATTGAAAAACAAAATAAACCATTTGAATTGCCAAACTGTTCATTGAATGCTTTACAAGAAAGTTTGTTCAGAAACTCATTTTTGTGTTTTGCAACCATCATTCTAAATCTTGGTGCATAGGGTAACAAGAAATATCTAGATAGTCTGTTTGATCTGAGCCAATGATATATTTACAGTCATGTATAGACCAATCTAACTTAGATGTCTTGCTTGGCTTGGTAGTTTTAAAATTAGATAGTGGTACACCTATAGCTATTTACATTCCAGAATGTTTCTTCATAACAAGCCTTTTTGAATCTTAAGAAGTATATATTTTTTTGTCAGTCTCAGGTAATGTATATGAGACTAGGGGACATTACCTGAGACTGACAGTCTCTTGTAGCTCTGGGGAATTGAGACTGAATGGGAGGTAACTGAGAATGGGAGATAATTTAGGGTACAAAATTGAAAAGAATAAGTCTCAGGAAATAATAACATTTATTACAACACAATGTGAGTAGATATAGTAAGAAAGTTAACAAGACAAAGACACTTTGATAAAATTCAACCACAGTAACATTAACATCACACCAACAATGTCCTACATCAAGGCTTGTGTGTGATAGAACAACTTCAATAGTAAAACAAAATCATAGCTTTTGTATTCAGCTTTGAAACCTAACTCATTAATACAAACAATGCTAATGTTGAAATAAAGACTTTCATTACAATATTTACATTTTGTTATTTAACAATCTTGTAATAACATATATGGAATTAAATCTGAACAACAACTTGTCAGGGTGAAATGTTATCAAAATACTAACATAAACTTCTTTTATATAATATATGAATCCATAAAATGAATTTATACTTGCATTATAATGACAAAGTCTTTAAAAAAAATCAAATGTTTGTCTTGCAAACAAATACAATTCAACTTTTTAAATGTCACCATATAAAATGGACACAAATTAGCTTTATAACCAAACACATCTGTCCATAACCATTTCATACATCCAGGGACTAAAATGAATAATTTATAAACCTGGGGGATGAACATATTTACACACCTCATTGTTTTAGAATCTAACATATCCCGGTACAGGAGATTTAGAAAATCACAAATACAAGCAGAATAATACATAAATCATATAAATACAAACAAAATAAGGTATTATTAAGATCTTTGAAATTTATTTTCTGGTTTTCATTTGGTCAGAGATGGTAAAATACAGTCATACATAACATACAAGTCTAATGAAATACAGTCACTAGATCTAGATTTATAAGGTTCATTTAAATCAAAGCAGCAAAGCAATTATCTATAAATACTTTCCTAAAAGGCAATAGACATTTAATAATATCAATATATATATATATGTCAGTGTGCCAAGAAAGGAACTTTTCAAATAGAGTCAATTGTGAACAAAAAAGTGAAATTCTAGTGATTGTAACTAAACATTTCATCTAGGGAGACATCCACTAGCTAAGATTAACTGCTGAGAGCAGAACGTCTTTGTCTTGTTATTGTTTAATGTGATCATACATCTCTACACATTCACATGTAATAAACAGCTTACATCACATTCATATGTTTATGAATAAACAGCTTACATCAAAATAATATCTTAATGAATTAACAGCTTACATCACATTAATATGTTAATGAATAAACAAATAAACTAGATCCAGTTATTACAGACCCCCAAAAAATTATATAAAGTATTTTTGTAGAAGTATAAATACACATTCCAATGTACAAAGGATATAATTTAGCAAACACCTACTCCGTCCCATTGGTAGGTAAACTGTGAACAAAAACAAAAGACACTTCAGAAGTTTGCCATCACAATTCTTTTGTTTTGAGTGACTTCCCTTTTTGAACTCTGGGGAAGTCATTCACTAGTTGACAACATTTCCTCCCCTCGATAGTTCAGTTTTTATTTTATGAGAAATTCTTTTCCAAACTTATTTGATATGATGTTTAACTTTTTCCAGGGAGGTGTGTTGCTTGGAAGTTTTTTCAGAATGTCTATAGAATAGAGAAAGCTGTTATTGAACTTGTATTTATTTTATCTAGTCGATGATTTTAGCAAGATTTTACCACTTCAGTCACAAAAAACCCAAACCATTAGATAACAAAAATTAATTAAATTGAAACTGTATCAAATTAGGGATTCAGCTTTATAGATGCCTTAGTTAATCCAAAGTGTTATTCTAATGTAAGCCCAGCTACATTGTAATGAAGTAGTGCTATGTTGAATGAGAAAAGTCATTTCCTATTAGGCTGTATATCTGATTCTGCAGTTGTTTGTAAAGGTTTGAACCCTGCCTGCCGCCCTGCACGAGGTTTGGGCTAGGCTGTAATAATCTTTAAATCTAAAGGAACATTGGAAACATATAAATGCGTCAAATGATATGGATGCCATCAATTTTTGTGTTTATATTTCCACTTAAGAAGTAAAGTGATAGTATAAACACTTTGTTTCATCCAAGCACTAAACTTTGGTGAAGGATTGGTTTCTTTAGTCACATGACCATTTGCAAAGGGAAAAGATCATTTGGATGAAATGATGAAACCTCTTGTGTCAACATGTACACTTCAAGTTAATACTTAACAGATTCCTAACGCTACATTGCACTTTCAATATTGTGTCTATTATATGGTACTTATGAGTTCAATGTGCATCCCTAGCTCTTAAAGTCATATAGTTTTTCTTTCACGAGGTTAAGCAAATACATTTCTTGTAAAATAATATTTATTATATTGGGAAACAAAGGTACAACCAAGGTAAAATTGAGAAAAAAATCTTTAACTAATGTGCAGAGAAGAAATGGAAAAAACTTGAACTTTTCAATTACTGCATAAAAAAAATAAATTGTATGTTTGAAACCAAATTTCTTTTTGAAAACTTGCTACACACTTAATCAATTCAATTTATATGTTATGTTATAGAGAAACAGTAAAAAAACAAAAACAATCTCATCAAATTGCTTGACATTATTTTCTTCACAACACTCTACCAATTATTTGTATGCACTAGATCTCTGGAAATACACAATTTTCATACCTTTAAAAAAAAAAGACTTGACAGCTTTAGTTTTTCAGCAAACACATTCAGAAAAATGCAGGGTTAAATAGCTACCATAATAAACTTCATGAATAACACATCCTTCCAAGTAGATTGTAATCAATCTTGATGGTTGATTGTCTTGCTAGATCATAAAATAATCAACGATGAACAAAACATCACTGGATAAATTACTTTGAATGTTTGTGTTTCCCCTACACTCAATGCAGTGAAACTAGGAATACTTAATCACTTTAAGTTGCTTTACGTAGAGATAAGGATCAGAAGAAAATTAAAATAGTTCAAACATGCTGCTCTATTCACTTGAATACATTCACAGAATCAAAACCACTGTAATTGAACAGTTCATATTCTATTTACTCCAGACACGACTCTGCACTTAGTCACATCATTACGCATGTCTTGCTGGATCAGTAAATCCGATCTTAGGTACTTCAACCTCTTTAGGTACTTCAAACTTGCATTGAAAGTCTTCTTAAAGTTAAGAATTGGCTTCACACATAGCAGTATTTAAATATCCTGGGAAATAATTGAATTGTCATCAGTATTTTCAGTTAAAATGAAGAGCTGCAACAAAACAAAAATATTTTAAAATGGCAAGAGTTGCTATAAATTAAATTTGTGTTGATCAACAATTTTCCTTTTGTTTTAATGCATTAAAAAAAGTTAAAATAACATTATAGTTTAGTTTCTTTTGGAATAAAATGTTTTAAGTAGTAATGGTGCTTACTGTTTCTTCAGTTTCAGGGTACATCTGTTCAGTGATCACATTTGCCAATGAATCTCCTAAGAAATAATCAAAAGAATACTTTGTGAAATTTCTAGTTGTACAAAAATGTATTTAAAAAAAAAAGAGAAAAAGTTGTTCTAATTGTAAAAAAAAAAGATTTTAAAAAATTCAATTATTTCTAAACTAGGGCTCCCCTTCATTTTTTTGTATTAAAAAAAAAAAAAAAAAAAAAAAAAGGATTTAGTACAGGATAGAGTTTGTAGATTGAAAAAGAAGCTGTATGCAAGAAAGGTCTTTTATTAGATTCCTACATAAAACTAAAAGAACTGGCAAGACAAAGTGGTTAGGACTAGACATACAGTAGTAATGATAATTTGACTTAAAACTGGCTATTAAGTGGTTTTACAGAATAGAGACTGTGGATATCTTCTGATCCTTAAAAGGAATAAATATTATCATGTTGAGCCAACAGCACAATATTTCAATTGATTCATTTCTTGATTTGATTTTACTTTTGATTATCCATCCCAGTGGCACTACAGCCCCTGACGCCTGCCTTTTGTGTTTTGCTGGTAAACCTTTGCTCCTCTGTTCTATCCAGGTGGCCTGCCCAAAATAATCTGTTCCTTTTTATTTCTGTTACCATGGAGGGGTCTTCGAATAGCTGGTATATTTCTTGGTTGGTGCGAGTCTTCCATCTGATTTCTTTATGTATGGCACCATACATTTTTTTCTGGGGATTTTTCTTTCCCAGTATTTAGAAGATTTTCTGTTGTTTTTGTCTGTGTACAGTTTTCACTTGCCTACATAGCTAATAAATATAAGCTTGCTTTGAAGTATGTGTTGTGTGTGATAGAAAGCTCTGTTGTATGCCACTAGTCATTTTTTTTTTACTTCTCTCATTAGGTCATTGTTTGAATGTATCAAACTTCTTAAATATTTAAATATTAGTGATTTTAATTCCTTAAAATAGAGAGAGATTTTAAAAAATGGCAAGGTTTATTTCTTACAAAGAAAGTTTAAAAACAAAAAACCCAATAAACTCACCTCCTCAGATAAAAAATCTTGTTGCTCTAAATCTATGAAACAGAAAACAGACACAAGTTTGTTTTGTTTCATTTATAATTAAATACATTTAATTTTTGTAACACAAGTTTTTTTAATGCAAATATTAGTGTCTTGTAATGTTAAATACCAAATGCTTATAGTTTCCTAAAATCAAAGAAATTTATTTCAAAAAAATAAAAAAAAATAAAAAAAAAAAGAGTTTTTTTTTTTACAAAATGCTTTTGACACAAAATTTTAATTTGAGTCATAAGCAAAAAACTCAACAACGATTGTGTAAATTTAAGAAAAAATAATCATAAAAATACCTTGAGAGTCATTGACTTCCATATTGGAAGCAATTTCCAGATCTGAATCTGGATAAGCTGTTTGCCTGCTACTGGAACACTGAAATATCAAAATAAGACTTCAAATTCATGTTTCATAACTTACAGATGAATGTTTTTTTGTTTTTTTTTTAATGATAAAATAGTTTTAAATCAGAATGAAAATAATTAATCAATAATGATAATCAATAATTAAAATATTTAGAGAAATAATTAGCAAAACAAAATTCAATAATATTATGATCAACCCATGAGCTATAGCTACAAACAGCAAGTTAGTAGCATCCAACTGACTTACAGAAAAAGTTATAGGAAGTTGCATGACTTCAGAATCAGTTTTCATGGTTTTGACGTTGCCTCCACAAGTAAGCCTGGGATTCAAGTATATTGTGAAGAGTTTATCTGTAGAATGAAGATGATACATGTATCAAGTTGGATAGTTTACTTCACTAAGAGCTTTTGAACTTAGTAATGAACAAAGCTAGAGCAATGGGGTGTTGAAAAATATCAGCTGAACTGACACACCAATGTTTCCATTCAACTGATTTTAAGTCAGACATTTATGAAAATGCACTAAGTAACTATAAATAATGTCCATTTTTTGTGACATCAGATAAATTAGATAAGAATTTCAGACACTCAGAAATCCATGTAAGTGAAAGTGTTCTTTCCCTAACTTAGCAAGACTATCCCCAGAAAAGTAAA
>JADKLZ010003886.1:3221955-3233432 GCA_021533235.1 Biomphalaria straminea | reverse complement strand
TTTTTAAATATTTAGATTGAGAAAATTCTTTAAGACATACTTGACATTTGAAAGTTTTTTTACCAGTATGATTTAGCAGGTGATTTTTTAAATATTGAGATCGAGAAAATTCTTTTAGACATATTTGACATTTGAAAGGTTTTTCACCAGTATGAATGCGCTTGTGTATTTTTAAATTGTGTGACAAAGAAAATTCTTTTAGACATATATGACATTTGAAAGGTTTCTCATGAATTCGCAGGTGAACTTTTAAATATTTAGACCGAGAAAATTCTTTTAGACATATTTGACATTGGAAATATTTTTCACCAGCATGAATTCGCTGGTGTTGTTTTAAACATGATGAGTCAGAGTACTCTTTTAGACATATTTTACACTTGGGATTTTCTTTTTTAGAAAAAGATGAATGTTGGATTTCTTTGCCTAAAATAGCCTCCTTGGGATGGTTTTGTTTCTGGTCCCTCGTTTTGATTGTCACAAATGCACAACTTTCTGAATCCATTTCTCTTTTTGATTTGATTTCCTGAATCGGTTTGAAAATAAAAAAAATAAAACAATAGTAATAAGTAAGATATAAAAAATGCCGTCACTTTCTAAAAATTAAAAAAAAAAACTTAGTGCCATTGTATCAATAAAAAAAATTAATGAAATCTGAGTTGCCTAAACAAGAACAAATCTTGTATATTTTGTATGCAAATGGACACAAAAATATGCATGTACGGTTTATCATAAATTTCCTAAACAAGAACAAATCATGTATATTTTGTATGCAAATGGACACAAAAATATGCATGTACGGTTTATCATAAAAAAATAAGCATTTCCACCTCTACAGCAAACAAAAAAAAGAACAACACACACACACACAATTTTTTTTTAAACAAAGTGGTTCTTAATAATCATATAGATCTAGACATATATGGATCAGAGCATCAATACTAGAGATAACCCGAACTTTAAAACAGATCAGAGTTAAATTGGCTGTTCTAACTTTTTAAAGGTCTTGATCAGTAGTCTTCAACTATTTTTGGCCTACCACCCCCTTTACGTATTTTTTCTATTAAAAAATTCCTGTCAGCGCCCTCTCTAAGAAAAACACAAAGAATCGTGAGAAGGCAAATATGAACATAATATCATTAATTTATTAATTTGTATGCAGTCAATAAAAATTATCCCGAATGGAAGATGACCGCATGCCAAAGGCAATCTTCTCTGGTGACAGAGTTACAGAGGTGCCCCCTGTAAGCGCAATAAAGATCCACTCAGGTGCAATTACACCCTCACTGGCATAGCGGAAGGTACCTGGCAGAAGATAGCTTCTGAAAGAGGCATTTGGAAAGCTCTCAGAAAAGCTAGCTGAAAAATATTTGATAGTCAAAGAAAAGCCATTATTGAAGACAGACTCAATAGATGGAAAGAAAGTTTAAATTGACCACTAGCAGACATTAAACGGCTCTGTCTGCTCAAAATTTGGGATAATATGCAAGTCGCAACTGGATTTGCATAGTTATGTAAAACACTGCACTCAGCCTTAATCTTTAGAATTGAATGCATTGCGAATATTATCATTATGTGTGTAATTTGACATAATATTTTGTATAAGATAAGATAAGATAAGATAAGTTATGCTGAGGTTGTCAATTGTAATCAAACTGAATTTCCATTAGATTGGATTATACAAAATATTATGTCAAATTACACACAAAATTTATCTCATTATCACGACTTTCTTTCAAATCCTAAGAATAGCCCCAATTTTAAATTATTAAATATTAGGGCCTACTGTTTTTAGGTTTAATTGTAAATTTATTTTTATTTTTAATATAAACATTATTATTGCTGAATTTACTACAAAATGAAATTTAAAGAATGGGAACCCTATGCCACCTGCAGTCTGACAATATTAGAAACTTTAAGATTTAAATTAGTCAAAGCAAGGCCAAGGTTTCATCAAGTGGCTGCATCCAAACTATTTCTTTACTTATTCATTAAGTTTTTTATGCAATAAATCTAGGTTAACTGTGTATGTTGATGGAAAAACTAAAACATAATTTCATTTTCAACCAAAGTTTTGGAATTTCATTTAAGTGCAGCCATATCTCTGTTGTGCCTAAGTTAACATTCATTTTACTGAAGACATAATTTTGTTAATCTATTTTTTCTTGCAACTCAATTTGAACATCTGTAACAGATTCTTAGTAATTGTCAAATATATTTTTATTTTTTTAAAATTTATTTACATCCTAGAAGCAAATTGTAATTTCTTCATAGAGCATTGTTATGTGAATTGTAGATATCTGCGTCTTTAGGCAAGTAAACTTCAGTTTACAACAAGCAGTAGCATCCTTTGGTGGGTGACAAGTTGGGCAACCGCCAAAGGCCCAGCGCCTATAGGTCATCCTTGATTGCACGATTGATGATTGCCACAAAGAGCAGATGCCTTTAACAAAGCATTTTGTGGACAGATTCAGGTGGAGAACGTTTCCAGTTTAGGTAGTTTAAAGGCCAATAGTTCAGTAATTACATAAGATAGTATATTTTGTAACAAAAAAAGGCCTTTAGTGATAGTGGCGGACAATCCCATTAACCTGACATTCAGACATGGCACTATATATCTAGTCTACCTTTACAGCACAAGGCCACGCATTTGACATTAGCCAAGAACCCAGCGCATTACTAAGACAACAAGAGTCAAACATATTTTTCATTTATTTTTTTATGTAGTAGCAATGTACTGAAACTCTTTGCAATATTCCATTACATACCAGCTAGTTATTATGTTGTCAATGTTTGTTTGTTTAAAAAAATTAAATTATTCTATTTGAATGTTAGGTTTTATCATTTTTCTTAATTAACATTTACATATCAATATATTAACATATGTTAATAAAATAAATTATAAACTTAAAGGCATATTACCTACTTTGTGTATCAAATCATGAAAGTTTATGCGCACAAGATCTAAGGACACTAGATAGCTTCCAATTACAGCAAAAAAAAAAAATAAATAAAAAAAATAAAAATAAAAATGGGACTCCCAAACTCAATATCTTACGTTAAATTAGAAGCAAGCTAATTATAATTTGTCTATATTTAGTTTGCCAGCTTTAATTTTAAAAAATGTGTTTGCTTGTATTGCTTCAGTGCACCTTAAGTTTCTTCTTTTCCTTTTTATACTCAGTGCCCCCCAAAATCTTGAAAACGCCCCCCACTATCGCCCCTGTTGTAAACCACTGGCTTAGATCTATATATTTCACCCTCATGAATGAAATAGCCTACAACTCAGGGGGATTGTTAAATACCTTAAAACAGCCCTATGCTCATTTTAAACCAATCTAGATTATGGATCTACAAATTGCAAAATAATAATTAGGAGACAAGAAAGCTCTTATTTTAAAATTTCAATGAATAGATAATTCAAGATCTAAACAACTAGGCCAATTCTAGAGCTAGATACGATTTTTTGTAAATCATGAAATTCAGGAGAGAGTTCATTTGGGATGAAAAAGGTGAAGGCAGAGGTTTCAATTAGAAATGGGAACAGAACCGAACTCAAAACAAACTTGAACCTCACTTATGACTGAACCAAACCCAGTTATTTTTAAATTTAGGAAAACTCAGCTGGATCATTTTGGGCCGTCTGATTTTGAATCACTGAGTATGATACGGTAACATGTAATATTTTTGTGAGTTAATGAAATGGGAGAAAAAATGGAAAGACTCTAAATGTAGAAATTGCCAGGAAAAGTGAACAGACCTTTGCCTTTTTATGGAGAGTGGAAATAAGCCAATATTTTTATTGGTATAGAGATGTTTGTGGCTATATAGAAGTATGGCTATAGTTAACTGGCAGCAAGAGTTATAAAATTGTCAAATAAACCGGTACCGGGTGGCAAGAAGTTGAATTAGGCTGAAATTTGCGCTTTCTAAACGAAATTGCAACTCTTTATTTTCCAGATGGAAAGGGGCAAAACCAATGTGGCATAATTGCCTCACAGACTATCATCAAAATTCACTTCTTCGACTTGGGATCCTCAGAAGTTGGTTTTGGATAGACTTCCTACATCCCATGAATTAGTCTAAATATTATATTCATGTGGGAGGGGGCAGTGACTGAGTGATAAAGCGCTTGGCTTGCGATCCGAGTGGTCCCAGCTTTAAAATTCTGGTGAAGACTAAAAATTTTAATTTTAGGTCATCTCCGAGTCCACCAAGCTCTCATGGGTTACTGATGTTAGTTGGGGAAAGGTAAAGGCGGTTGGTCGATGTGATGGGTACATGACACCCTTGTCAACCATGAACCACAGAAATAGATTACATTTACATCATCCGACAACAGTTATTCAGCAGACTCGTAAAATGTTTTTGTAAAATGTTTTACATGTTTCAGAAATTCCTTCAGAGTTGAAGATAGTTATTTCCTAGTCCAAACCTCCCGCAGGACGGCGGGGGATGGGAACGGGCAGGGTTTTAACCCGGGACCATCGGTAAATCGATACGACAGTCCAGCGTGTAAACCGCTCGACCAGGCAGCCATCCTCAATGGTAAAGCTTCTATATTAGAAATAGATTCAATGAATAATCAGGATTATCTGCCTGAAAAAAAAAACTTTAAAAAGTTTGTAATTACTGATTGTAAAGAATGCCAAAAGATTTCATTGCTAACTTTAGAAGGCATTATTTCTAGAAAAGTCTTTCCAAAGTATATTTCTTTATGATATATTATTATTTATTTTATTATATATTATTATATATTATTATTAAATAACAATAAATCTGTGCTGAGGAATGGTGGGTGGAATGATCCTTTGATCTTAGGGAAACAGCCATTGTATTTCTTTAGTATATAATGAGATAACATGAAATCCAGTGATATGTTTCCATTATCTTGGCGTAACATGAATGGCGAATTATTTGGTCTGTGATCTTAGAAGAGTTAAGTAGTTTTGATTGGTTAATTCATTATGCAAATTAGAAGGTCGATCTTGTCATGTGGAAAAAGATGCCCTGAAGCTAGGGTCCCGCCAGTTGATCAAGAGACACTCAAAATGAATAGTACATACGGTACATTATGAAGTCTGTCTAGATTATTTAAATCCAGTAGAAAGATATTGAATGTTTTGTCTAAATCACTGTTCATTCTTGTATTTAATGTAGATAGATGTTCCTATTTTTAAATTAAAGGTTCCTGTATTTTGAAAGAAAGCATCTCTTCATTGTTCTTATAAATATAAACTTAGATCTTCATTTATCAACTAGCAAGTTTTAAATCCCCGGCACACGGTCTTATGAACTTACTTCAAGAACTTCCAACCTATCTAATAAAGATTATATTTACACCATTACAGATTGACACCTTATAAGATCATAAATACTACTGTGACACAAGTATTAAAAGAATCAGGACCTCACCAAATGTTTACTTTTTAGATACCCAGTATATACATAAAAATAGTGCAATTGTATGTTTTTTATAGTTACCTTAGTATGAAATTAGCAATAAGTTAAGATTTTTTATCTAGTTTGTAGGAAGTTAATATTATTATTTACCTGACTCACAGACACTTCGGTGACATGTCCAGGCATAATGATAGGTACAGGATAAAGACTGCTGTCTGCCTTCATAGACACTTCCAGTAGTTTTGAAGCAAAGGTCCATGGTTTATTACTAGTTGTAAAATAATTCATTTCTACCTGTTGCTTTACAGTACTTTCCTATAAGACAAAAAATTGTAACATAAAAAATAAAAATAAAAAATGAGAAATTGAAACAAACATTAACAACAAAGTAGGAAATCCATCATGTGATAGAACTTTCTACTTTGCCTAGGCATTGTGCAGAATGTACTCTATTTTCCACAAATCTGAAAAGTTTTGTCTTATTCTTGAAAGTGTAGAATCCTTTTTGATTATGAATGTGTCACTTGTTTTCTTTATTTGCAACACTGTATTGATATTGTTATGATCTTCTCTCTATCAGGCCTTCTGTAAACAACTGCTAAACACAACATAGTACATCTAGCTCAAGAATTTGACATAAAGAGCTTCAATAAACAATGTGGTGGTTAAATGACAGGTACATCAACATCTGAAAAAACACTATTGGCTACATCAAATTCTTTAACATAACAGAACTGCTTACTTAACACTACAAGTCTTTCTCTGTCTACTTCTAGACTTGTACATCTACATTTTCAAGGACTGACTTTGTAACACACAGTCCTTACTGCTTGCTGTCCTGGACTCTTCTTTCTGACTCCTTTCTAACATGCTGTGTCTCTGGTCTGTGAAGGCTCTCGTCACATGACCACAGCACCTGGCCATATTTGTGTGTATTAGCAGTATTTTCCCTAGTTTTACACACATTGACCAATCTGATTCGCCTTAGTCTCATGTGTCAGTAGGTCACACACACATTAACCCTTTCAGTCCACCACTAGGGTTATTGTTGATATCTAACTGTGTATTAATTTACAGATTAAACAGTTCAAACAATGTGTCTTTCAATGGGTGTACAGGGCCCATACCTTGTTCATTTTAATCAAGTATGAAGCTTTGAAGTGCATCATCCTTCTCTAATGACACTAGTCTGAATTGTGACTGGAGTTGAGAATCTAAACAGTGTTCATCACCTTAGATAAGCTAGACAATAAATATTCACTTTAAAAATGCAATGTAGAGAATGTATAGTTGAGAAAGTATTAGCAGTGTACTGGATAGTCGCTCCGGCTTCTGCAGAATAATCTGCACTTTTTCACTATCTGGCTCCGGTCGAATATCACTACCGGATAGTAAAAAGTACACCTATTTAATATGCATAAAGTGGACCTAGTTCCATTAATGTCTGTTGTAGAATGTATTAATGTTTATATTAAAACAAAATAATGTGCTTAAAAGTAGAGCCTTTATGAATATCCACCAAATATCGTTTATTATTAAGACGAGGCGTGTTAATATTAATAGAAATGAAACTTTACATCATAAATGCACTTTACATACAGAGCAGCAATGGCTGGTATATTTTTTCAATTTGTCTCACCTTTGAGTAGGTTAGTTAACAGGTTAAAATGTTACATTCCTTGACTACGTCATGCTGACCATACGTCTGTATAGCTGTCTCCAGAGGTAGAGATGAACAACTCCCACCCCTTTTTATTTGTTAGTCCATCACATTAAGTTTATTTATAGATATGTGACCACAAGTTAAATTCGATGGACGTAGGTTTAATGTCAGCGTATTGACATTCCCCTGAGGTCACACCTTTCGAGGGAACTGAGATTGTTTACTTGGTAGTAAATCTTTATTAGTGGGGCTGGACTACAAGCCACACCTCTAAACGGGTAGCCAGGTATATTTCCATACATGAACTACTCCTGCCCTCTTTTATTTGTTTAGTCCATCACATTGAGTTCATTGATTGACAGGTGACCACAAGTCAGATACGATGGATGGTAAGCACTCTCTAGAGGTCACACGAAGGAACTAGGTTTGTTTACTTAGTAGTAAATCTTAATCACACACACCTAAACGAATGACCTTTAGCCACACAGAAAACAAATGGCGAGATTACATAGCCCCGTAAGCCAGTAACTAATTATGTTGTAGAAAAAAATCTATCTCAGCATAAAAGAAACGACTAGGCTATCTTTAAATGGAGAGCTAAACACCCCCCACTCTTTACTTTATTTTTTGGTCCTTGACACCCAATTTATTGATAGACATTGACCATTTTTAAGCCAGAATGAAAAAACACAACATGCTAACAAAGGATGTTACACTGTGAATAGATATTATGGTTAAATACTTTTTCTACCTTGTTAACTTGAATATTACTCTTGCAGTTAAGTGTCTTGATTTGATAACAATAATCTTATTAATTAGTGACAGTAAATTTACTCCTTGTTATTATTAAATTTCTTTTTACTTAAGATGCGTACTTAGCCACTGCATGTGTATCATGCCAGGACGACTTTGAAACACCTGACATCCATAGGTTTACTATCGTTCCCTTTTGTAACTTTTACTGAAACCATGAATAAAATCAGTAATAATTATGGAAGATGTTTCTAACATACGTTCTTTGCATTTAATGTTTCTTACGTACGTTCTTTGCACCATGAAATAAAACAAAGATGTGTACATTTGCATGTGTGTATTTTTAGGCCTTAAATCCTTTAGAAAGAAAGCTGATTTTATTGTTTAATTCTTTTGACTTAATAAATAACGGAAAACCTTTCAGTAATTTTTTAAATTACATAAAAGAAATTGAACAATAGTACCGCAGTTAGATCAAGCAAACAGAGAAACAATATGCTGGAGTGTAAAAAAAAAACAGCCCTTGACCTCTGTAACTAGTGGAGGGGTATAATTTATCTATATGCTTGACTGACCATGCCTGTTTGTTATCTTTTTTGACTGGCCACCCAACACTATTACATGCCTATGCCCAACAATGCGTGATGGTCAACACAAACAAATATACACACTACACTAGGATTACATGTGTAGGTTGACTACGTATATCTGGTTGTCTGAAATTCATGAACACACACATCCAACCACTATACAAGGGAGATTGCACCTTACTTATGAGAAATTTACATTAGTAACTAGTTAAATATATACTAACATATTTTACATTGACCCTCCCATACACACCCTTTACAGTTCGTGGAATTGTACATACACACAGACACATTCATGCTATACAGATTGTTTATAAATACTTTTTGGCTGTAATAAATCAATCTGTAAAAGAGTTTAAAACAATAAGGTATATAAAAGGAAAAAAACTAATACAAACCAATATAGGTATGTCATTTAACAGTTTCATAACATGTTCAGCAACACAAGCTATTTACAAGATACTTAAGTATTCAGCTCCGGCCAAATATCAAATTTTACTATCCGGTCATATCCGTCTCCGGCAGAATATCAAAAAGTACTATCCAGTACACCCCTAGAAAGTATACATTTTAAAACATGCCATTTTGTATGGGTACTGCAACACAGTTTACACAATCATAATAGTTTGATACACAGGATTAATTCTTAAATGAAACAAAGGGATAATAATAAAATACCTGATGTCCAGAGTTTGAATCTGAGGTTTGAGCGAAGGGACAGCTTTCTGATTGCTGCCTACACAAGTCTGATTTTTCTTCTTCAAACTTCTCTATTTTTATGTTGGGCACCTTAAAGTCTTGTTCTTCACATTGCTGTGCAAACAAATCTTTTTCATCCATTTCATCTTTCATTTGTTTTAATGTATTGCGCAGTGCAAGAGTAGCATCATGACTTGTATCAGCCATCATGGAACTTTTAGTGGATCTCAATGTCTGCTCATTAATCTAATTGTCCTGGTGTGAAAGAAAAAAAAAGTTAAATAAACCTAATTTTTTGAAATATGTGCATAATTTGTTTTAAAATTGTTTTAAAAAGCAACAAATTGTGTGTTGTAGACAGTCAACATTAACATTTCACCAAGCGTCTCGCCAGGTATCCGGGGGTGGACAGGGGAATGCCTACCAGATATGGATACTGGGGAAATAAATACTCGGGGAGGACCAAACAGAAAGTAACAATACCATGTATAGTGGCAACTAAAAGAACCATCAACTTGGTATTGTTGTTATAGTCCACAAAGAGAAATGTAATTGCAATACAAACTGTTAACCTGTCAACAGCGCAAGAATTGCCATTCGAGTTCAGACTACAGCTAACACGATATAACAATAATTTAACTCTTTGACTCCTAATCGACGATACCATCGTTGATTTTAACCTCATTAAAATAAATTAAATGTTTAATCTTATAAACTTGACTAATTTGTATTATATAAAAAAAACATGCATTTCCCTTTAATTCTATACTAAATACAACATTTTCTGATAACAAACAACAAAGCTATTGAAGGTTAATCATAATAGGGTAGTGAAAGAGCAAAATGAAGAATTCATTTGAAATGTGGAAAAATAATTACGGAGAGAAAGAGTTAAGTGTATGCCTCTATGTCCCACTATAATGCAAGGGACTAAAAAGCATAATCTACAATAAAATAGATAACGCTGCACTTAACTTAAGAGAGTTTACAACACTAATAGTGATAATACATCAGATGATGACCAAATAAAACATCAACATCACATTACAGTGGATTCCTGGACACATTGGCGTCATTGGAGATGAAAGTCAGATAGCTATCAAAGGCAGGATCATCTATGAAACAACCAGATAGACCTGTTAACTACCTCACCCTAAGGTCAATGTTAATCAAGAACCACAAATAAGAGTGGCTCAACCAATTGGCAACAGGAAACACAAGCAGAGTCATGTACAAAGAAATGAACATGCCTAACAAACTGGACAGTATTAACCACAGCAAAGAGCAATCCACAGTCTTCCAACTAAGGGCAGGACACACATGACACACCTCTATTAAATTACTTAAATTACCATCTCGATAAAATAAATTCCAGACAACTCCCCCTTTGTAGACACTGCACCCACCTTTATGAAACTGTAAACCATGTCCTTTTTAAATGTCCCCTTTATAATCCACCTTAGGGAGACCCTACTTCCACTACAGCCCAACATAACCAACACCCATATGTCAGTGCTGAACAACTGAAGAAAACAGCACACTATTTTTCCTTGGCACAGTCTGCAAAAGAGCTGACAGCTGAGCAGCAAAAAGCTGGCTAGAAGAAGAGTAGTGATAGTAGTCCACAAAGAGAAATCTCCTTGCAATATAAGCATATTGACTGATTATTGGGGCTACATCTAAGATATATATACTGTAACAATAATTCAAGTGTATGTCTAATGTCCGTCTATAAAGCAAGATACTGAAGAGCATCTAGATTCTAGAGTCTACAATGAAATAGTTTATAATGGGACTAATGACTAATCAGTCTAAATCTAAATAATCACTTCACTAGTAGTAAATCAGACTGATGATGTGACTGTGACTGTCACTGTGTGACTGAGAGACTGGATTTGGAATTCCAGGATTAGGAAACGATAAACTCTATCATAAAGTATGATAAAGTAACTAGATCTATGTCATAAACTGGAGCAATAAATGTGTAACAATATGGGAAACATTTGCTCTGGATAAATACATATATTTGTAACACAATAATATCTGGAAAATAAATACCTGGGGAGGACCAAAGAAAATGTTACAATAGCAGGTAGAGTGGCAATTAAAAGAACCATCAACCTGGTATTGTTTTATAATTATTATTATTATATTATTATAGCTTTTATATAGCGCTACTTTCATGCTTATAGCATGCTCAGAGCGCTTTGGTCCAATCTCATTTGTGGACCAGTGGGGGGAGGGGGTATCTAAGAGTTGGTTTCCCGTGCTGCCTTTGGGCGCTCAGTAAACACAACTCTGCCCGAGTCGGGTGTCGAACCTCGGGCCCCCTTCTAGGTAGCCAAGCAAGCCAAGATCAAGCCGCACTTGGC
>JADKLZ010003886.1:3203185-3221855 GCA_021533235.1 Biomphalaria straminea | reverse complement strand
TTTTTTTGCATAGTATTTTTATTCCCTCCAAAATTATCTAGTATTTCTTTCCTATCCAAAGACAACAAGTAAACATTACATTTTTCTTAAATCATTTTTAAACTTTTTTTTTAGACTTCTATAACTATTGTTTTTTTGTTCCTATAGGTAATATACTGAATGATAGCCATGCAGAGACTTGGGCTAGAAGGGCTTTTTTTAAGGTAAATTAATTTACTGCTGTTTTCTTTTTAAAGATAATAAAATATGTTATTAATGATTTTTAATTATAATTTCGAATTGCTGCTTAAACAAGTTTAAATCACTTTTTCTGTTTACATCTTGAAATAATTAACATTTTAAACTAATTTCATTGACCTTGTAATTATTCATTATCAGTGTAATTAAAATACTTTTAAAAATATCTTTTTACTTGTATTGAAGCAAGCTATCACACCAAACAAGGATCATTTTTTTACATCTCTTTATGCTAAATTTGCCCACCAGGGAGGGCAAACACTACCCACCGAGCAGGCTGTGAATTTTCATTATTATCTGGCTATAAATATAGTAATAAAAATTTTATTTTTAAAGCGGTGTTAACAAACAAAATCTAGGCTCAATGTGCTTTAATAATATTACAAACATAAACATGAAAGTTAAAATAAAAAACTTATCTAAAGAAGTTTGAAACAGGTAGTTCTTAATTTTCTTCTTGAATGTAGTGTAGCATGTTGTTGGTCTGATATAGGGAGTGTGTTCCAAACCTTTGGTCCATGCACAGAAAAAGCCCCCAGACCCTAGCTTTAGAGGGAGAAACATGGCACCACTATTGAGTCCATTGAGCGCAGGGCTCTTTAAGAACTTTGGGAATGATAAGTTTTCTAAGGAACAAGGGCTTTTCTTTATTATAGTTACACTGATGAAAAAGTGTGGCCACCTTTTAGTCAATTATTGCTTTCATGGGAAGCAATCCCAAAAAATAGAAATGGAAAATTAGTTGGGACAAGTCCAAAAAGCCTGTGGAGTCTGGGAGCGCAGGAGGCTCCCTGACCACACTTACCAGCATGGAGGCTGTCCAGTGTCCTTGTCTGAGCAAGCTATTATAGCACATTACTGGACAAGCCACTGTCCTGTTGTCTCATATTTTTCATGGCTATGGCTAAATTTTGACTTACAGTGCCCTTGCTGTGGGGAAGAAGAGGAAACAGTGTCTCATATTCTTTTTGACTACCCCAGACTTGCTAATCTCCTTCTCAACAGGTCTGGGAAACCAAAATTCTTAAACCCTCACTCAAATTGATGATTGCTAAGTGTGAAACATCCCAATTTCTATATATATTTGAACCATGTTGAAGCTAATAGGAATTTAAGTAAATATTTCTATAAACATTGGGAACTTTTTTTTGCAAACTTCAGATACTTGTATGATGAACTAGGCAAAGTCTATGGAAATAACTCAAGCAAAGTTGTTCACCTGTCAGATGCAGATGGACATTGTCTTTGCTCATTGAGAACAGGAGTGAAGTTTCATTTCTTTACAAGTCATACTCCATGTAAGTGCTGGAAATTCTAATTATTGTCACTTATTTTCTCTTCTTTAGATCTCTTCTTCTTCTTTTTCTAGCTAGCTTTTTGCTGCTGAGGTCTAAGCACTTTTGCAGAATGTGTGTTGTTTTTCCCAACTGTTCCACACTGCCATTCTGTGTTGGTTATGTAGTGTTGTAGTGGTAGTAGGGTCTGCCTCAGGTGAATTAGATTGGGGTATTCAAGAGGAAATATTTGATTCACAAGGATGGGGCAGTGTGTAAGGTGAATTAGATTGAGGCACTTAAGAGAAAATGCATGTGTGTGTGTAAGGTGACTTAGATTGGGGCATTCAAGAGAAAATGCTTGATTCACAAGGGTGGTGGCAGTGTGTAAGGTGAATTACATTGGGACATTCAAGAGGAGATGCTTGTTTCATAAGGAAGGATGGGGGCAGTGTCTATAGATTCAGGATAAATGCCATAGGAAAAGAAAATATTCATAATTATTATAAAATAAAATAAAAATTAAATGTTGTAAAAAATATACACTGAAGTACCTGCAGTAATAACTTGCAATTGTATGTTCATTCCTTTTGTACTCAGTCTACAGGGCAACAACATTTTTTAATTGTACTTTTTTTTGGAAAAAATGCAACAGCTGACTTGAACTGTGATTGACTAACTGACTGACCCTCATATGTAAAATGGTCTGCATTTTATAGTAAAGTTCCAAAACCTCAGCACTTCATAACCCAGCTGTCTGAATAACTCTGCCTGTTCTTGATATGACAAAAAAACATGCACCTAGACCTGCCATAGTTGCCCCATTTCTTTTTCTTGTGTTCCACTTTTGTCTGATGCAGAGATTATTGTTGTTGTCACAGATGAGTTTATGAAACAATCTTAGAAAATGATGTTGGGGTCTCAAAGTACCTAAAATATCTTGACTATATAAAGGTTATTTTCAACAAAGTTTGTTTGGTAACAGACTTACTTTTCTTTGTTCTCTGCCTGATGAAGCAAAGAGCAGAGAAGACAATAACACCACATTAGAAAAAAAAAGTTGCAAGTTTTTGCAGTTCTTTTTATTATACCTTTCATAAAGTATTTTTCTGACTTCTGTCATGAGGTATGTTAATCATATTACTGTACTCTCTGTACAATAGTCACTCATTTTCATGTAGTCGAGACTTTATACCTTCATAAAATGTTTTCACTTTGTTTAAAGGTATTTTGGCAATTGATTCTCTACTGTGTTCTCTGGCAAACCCAGCCTGTCTACTGTATATTTTGTATCTAATAATAGCCCGTTTCCAACATAGCAATTTCTTAAACATGGGCACCATTTGGTCTACATTTGGCAGAGTTTTCAGGACTTCTGTTGCTAAACAGATTTGTTTTGAAGCCACATTAATATTAGAACTTTCTTGGAAGAATGTATTATGCTGGTCAGTCATATAATTGTTTATGTATTTTTATATGGTCTGTCCTGAATCTTCACAATGCTAGTCTCAAATAGTATCTAGACTGAGTATGCAGTCAACTGTGCCAATGTTCTTTATTTTCAATGCATTTACTAACATTTATAAATTCTTTATCTTTGATTTTCATCACACTGGACTATTTTACTTAAGTATATGAGTAGAATTATATAGAAGCTCAGCTCCAAATAGTATTTGGCTGTCCTTTTTTTTTTTAAATCAAGCAGATTATCAGGGAATGTATTAGGAAAGGTTTTTCATTTCAAATAGCTCTATATTTATATGATCAATGAAATGCTAAACGCATAATATGCATCAGAGTCATGGACTCTATAC
This sequence comes from Biomphalaria straminea, assembly GCA_021533235.1. NCBI lineage: Eukaryota > Metazoa > Mollusca > Gastropoda > Planorbidae > Biomphalaria > Biomphalaria straminea. Next base: position 3,218,530 of record JADKLZ010003886.1, on the reverse strand, counting down.
TCCCGCCACACCAAAAAGCTAAACTCCTTCCATCTACGCTGTCTAAGGAGTATCCATAAGGTGCGTTGGTCTGACCACATACCAGACACAGAAATTTTAAAGCTGTCCAACATGCACAGTATTAATGCGACAGTAAAAAGGTCCCAACTATGATGGGCGGGACATGTAGTCCGCATGCCAGAAAATCGCCTTCCCAAACGACTTCTGTATGGAGAGTTATGTACAGGAAAGCGCTCCCAAGGCGGCCAATACAAGTGCTACAAAGACACCCTCAAGAACTCCCTCAAGGATTGCGGTATCGACATTCATGGCTGGGAAGCACTAGCTCTAGATCGCTCTGCATGGCGAGAAGCTGTGAGCCTCGGAGTCTCAAGATTTGAAGCAAGTAGAGTGGCCAGTGTGATAGAGCGCTGAACCAATAGAAAGCAGAGAGAAAAAGCAGGCCTATCTGCAACTGACAAAACTCACCCATGCCACATATGCGGCTGGCTTTTCAAAGCGAGGATTGGACTTCACAGCCATCTTCGAGTCCATAGGAAATGAGAAATGTGCTCATCTTCGTACACGAAGGAGGAGCTATATATAAACGCATAATCATATGTTTCTTTAATACACAAGGAAAGACATGTTCAATCTTCTTTTCTTTACAAGTACCTTCAATTGTGGAATGGATTTCTAGAATCAGGAAAGAAAACTAACACATGACAAATAATGGATTAATAATAAATTAAAATAAATATGTAGGAGGACAGTCTTATACTGCCATAGTTGTGCCATCAGGCTGCTGATGGTCTTTGTCTCTCGCTCCGTGATGTATGTTTACACATTATTATTGTAAGCTTCCATCACAGCATACATTATGATGTGTTCTTTGACTGTTTCATATTTGTGATCCACTTTTGACAGGTCTACCCATCGATCAAAGTAAATTGACATGTTGGTGACGAATATTTGTGGATCGTCGTTCGGCAGAAGTGTCGACTCTTTTAATCTCCTTCGGTATTCGTAACTTGTGGAGCCAATTGTCTTAGCTAAGCCTCCTTCACTGCCACATAGTCTTTTCTTTCCTCGTCTCTCATTTGTATGCAGATATTCATGGCTCTCCCTTTCAATGGCCCCATGAGACTTCTTGCCCATTCTGACTGAGGTAGGTTGCAGGCTGTTGCTATGTCCTCAAACCTCAGTAGATATGAGTCAATGCACTCGTTCTTGGCCCTCGTCGAATGGAGACATTCTGTCTAGTTGTTTGTATTGTCAAAGTGTTCTTCTTTTTCAATTTGCTGATCTTTGTCTTTCTTTTCTTTAAGTTTTAGTTCTAGTTGTAAGATTTCCTTCCTTCTACTATCTTCTTTCTTTTTGGTTTCTTCCCTATTAAACCTCCTTTCTTCCTCATGTGCTATTTTTAGTGTAATGAACTTTTCAAGTTCTTCGCTTTACAGGCCATTTTCCTTGCATTACACACAACTCCACTAGATGGTTTCCTTCTGTTTTGGCAAAAGTTTTTCTTCTTATTTATTTTCTTATTCGTATTTAGATCAACATGATGAAAAAATAGACAACATGTACATGTAGAACAGCATGATGAAGATGTAGACCTACATGATGATGTAGACCAGCATGATGAAGATATAGACCAACATGATGTAGACCAGCATAACGAAGATGCAGACGGACATGATGCAGCCGAAATGAAGATGATATGTAAACCAAAATATTGATCAAGAGATATAGGGAATAAAATGGTAAGCAATGCTGTGTAGTGTACATCAAATTATATTTTCTTCATACTAAAGCCCTAAGAAAAACTGCCAAGTTTTATGTTTCACTGACTATGAAAATGTTTTGATCATTTTTTTTCTCTTTACAGTGGACATCTTGAGGTGGAAAACAACTCCTAAAGGCACATACAGAGTAGATACATTAGAGATTTAGAGCCTTTTTTGTGCTCTAAGGGAACCTTCAACTGAAAGAAATAAACATTTCCCTAATACTACTTCAAATCCAAACCTTCTCAAGACACTCTTAGTGACCAAGCTGCAATACAGAACCCAGTAGGAAACAATGAAGAATCCCCCCAATTTCAGGTTGAATACCTGTGGTCACCTACTAGATCAGTGAAGCATACTTCTCCTACACCCACAGTTATACATCCTGAACCCTGTAACCCATGTTACATTACCAGAAATGGTCGTAAAGTCAGAAAACCTAAGAGATAACAATGAATAGAACAATCATTTCTAGTACAGGTCCAAGTGATGTACTTTGTAAGAATTATTTAGGTGGAATCAACTTAATTGACTTGTATCTTGTTCAATATTTAGGTAAAACTTGTCAATCAGTACAGTCATTTGTTCATTTTTTTTTTAAATATTCATTTTTCCCCCTTAATCTTCTTGTTGTGTCAGTTAAATGTTTGTATTTTTTTTGTTTGTTTTTGGAGGAGGAGGGGCTGTGGTATATTATCATTATTATTATTGTAGTCACAACACCAAAGCCTAGCTAAATTATGCTTTTAATTCAATTTATTATCTCCCCTGCTTTTGTGTGCTATCATATTAATTTTCATTAGTGTCACATCCATGCACAATTTGGTCTATGCTTTTTATAGTGTAAATCAGTGATGCCCAGCCTAATTCGACCTGCAGGCCATTTTAATTTCCGACACTCGTGTCACGGGCCACATGACCGAAAAGATACAAAAATGTAATGAAATGGAACTAAAACTAAAACCTGTGGATCTAGAAATTACATTCACTAGTAAGATGTTTGAAGTTTATCTTCTTTTCTGTCCATTGAAAAAAATGGCTTCATTTCGCTACTTAAAATGTGAGCAGCATTATATCTAGCTTAACTACAGACTCATTTTCTTATCTTTTTATCGACAACTATTCAATCCTTCAATCTCTGGGCATAGTTTAGCAATATTTTATTCGCGGCTCCAATCAAGAATGCTAAAATATTTGTTTGTTGTTTTAACCAACCACACTTTCTTTACTAATCAAATCTATTGGCTTATTATCATGTTCCACAAAAAAGGTAAAGAAGCGTTCACTTCTCCTGCTAGATTACACATCTAGTCCCTTTTCATAAACAAAATGTTATTGGTCATTGTACCAATCAGAGAAAAAGTTTGGGCCCTACCGTACGTAAAATAACCTTTTTGAGGAAGGGATTTTCTACTTTTTGTGCCGCCGTTTCGGCGGGCCGGATGGAACCATTTTGCTGGCCGGATCTGGCCCGAGGGTCGTAGTTTTGGCATCACTGGTGTAAATAGTGACTTGACATTATTTAGATCAATTATAATATGTTATATAATATTTAAAATAAAACTATATATGAGAAATTGTTCCATAAATAAACATTTTAATGTTTACTATTTAGTATTGTCAGACTTCACTAAAGCATTGAGTTCATCCCCATAGTCTATTTAAAATGTTCAAATACTAATTCACTTAGTTTTATCTAATGGATATATGGGGTATCCACTTTGTCATCTCCATAGTCTCTGGTATGAACACTCACTGTCCTGTTGAATATAGGTTAGGGCTAGAGCAGTGAGATTCATAACAAATCAATATTCACATTTGACTAGAGTAACACCTTTAGTAAAATCACTAAATTTAGAAAGCCTTCAGGACAGAAGACTCAAAAGTAAAGTAGCAATTATACATAAAACACTGAACCATAATCTTCAAATTCAAAAACAAAATTTAATAAAATACTCAGAAAAACAAAGCCACATTCCTTGTCCCATATGCTAGGACAAATTTGTACAGGTGCTCCTTTTTCCCTAGAACTATTAGAGCATGGAATGGGTTGCCTGAGCTAGCCAGGAAAACCAGTGACTTGGCAGAATTTAAGTCACTGAGAAATATGCATGACGCGTAGGACGTAATCATTTTCTTTTTTGAAGTAACGTCTGTATTGTATATGATAAGAATCTCTATTTCTGATGGAACACATGTAAAACCAACAAAACAAACAGTTGACCTAGACTTTCTAATGGTCATGCAAGCATTTTTTTATAATTGTGAACTGACGCTCCCAGAGCTATTTTTATGTATTTGTATTTTTACTACTTTTGTAGACTAGTGCTAAGATGTATACTTATACTTCCACCTATTATTAAATGGGTTATGGCGATGCTGTTTCCTGTACTGTTGACCAGAGGTCTGTTTGTCAGTTTTAGTTATTCTGTACTTGGGACTGCCTGTAAGCTTCAGAATTTTTATTTTTTTAATTTCTTTCTATATGTAAATCTACTTTATATATATAGTTAGGCTATATATTATGGTACATTATTTTTCTAATTGAAACAACTGTCAAAATAAATGGCAGTTTGTTTTTAAAATGATGGCCACATCTAATGTTTATGTACTAGATCTTCTAATGCTTTTGTATTTTTATCTGCAGTTTTGTAACTGCTGCTTTTCTCATTTAAATTAAAGTATCCTTTTGTTATTTCTTGTCTATGTTTCTTGATTTCTTTTATCAAACCCCTTCGTCACAGACTGAGGTGCACAGATACAACTCACCCAGTAGCTTTACCGTCTGGCAACTAACTTCTTGTTAGCCCAGGCTAGACATGACCTTGGGCCCCACCACACTAACATTATAGTAATATTCTCTTAAATAATTCCAGACAGCATTGAGACCACCCCTATTCCTAACAATACATAATTACCTTGCTTTAGTTGAGCAAACAGTTAAAAGCTTCTATATAATTCATTTGGAGGTGAGGTGACTGAGCTGTGAAGTACTTGGCTTCCAAACATGGGTCCAGGGTTTGAAGACGGATTTTTAATTTTAGGACCCCAAGGCACCTTTGAGATCATCCGGCTCTATGGGTCCTGACATTTGTTGGGGAAAAGTAAAGGCGGTCGGTTATTGTGCTGGCCACCTGACACAACTTATTGACCATGGGACACAGAAACAAAAAACCTTTATATCATCTGCCTTACAGATTGCAAAGTCTGCAGCTATAACCAACATAGGAAAGCCTTTGAGGAAAGATCAGGAGTCAACCCTTCAACCCATCCTCCCCCGTAAAGAACAATCAACCCTTCAACCCATCCTCCCCCGTAAAGAACAATCTACAATTTTCCAACTAAGAACAGGACATACGATCTATTAAATTACCATCTGAACAAAATAAACTTCACACAACTCCCCCTTTGCAGACACTGCGCCCATCCTTATGAAACTGTAAACCATATCCTCTTTGAATGCCCCTCCCTAACCCATCTTAGGCAGACCCTACTTCCACTACAGCCCAACATAACCAACACCCTGTATGGCAGTGCTGAACAACTTAAGAAAACATCACACTTTTTTTTGGCACAGTCTTCAAAAGAGCTGACAGCTCAGCAGCAATAAAGCTGGCTAGAAGAAGAAGACATATTTATGTATATTGTTATGACTCTGTAATGCTCACCGCCATCCAGACTAGTGCACAGGTGCGCACTTCTAGTGAACGGACTAGAACAGGAAGTTGACGAACGATTTCCGCTCACGTTGAGAGCCAAGATGAAGAGACAGTGCTAAATGAAGATGTTGTTTTGTGTTCCTGTGATGTCTTGTAAATAAACATCGTTGTCCTCGTTGAGTTGCTTTCCCTGAAGTTATTACAATATGGTCTAATTATGGTTGGCAAGATAGGCCTACATCTAAATTTTCTATTTGAATTCTCGATAGGAGCTTCCTCATAAGATTCACTTGTAAGTAATGTAAGTATCGGACGTTCTTTTAGCAATGACGATCATTACATTTAGTCCAGCATCCTGCAGGGTGTCACAAGTCATGTTTCTGAGTTTAAATTTCTTGATGCCCTGAACATTTAGACTAACAATAGTTTTTAATTACTAGAAATTGAATATACCTATCGCGATTGTTGTGATATTATCAAAATGTTAGTAAGTTACGGCGTAGAGAAGAAGAGACATCTTTGGTTACTTAGACAAGACAGAGTTTAGTTGTTGACAGATGTGCGACTATTTGTCCCTTTTTGATGCTAGTGGACTTCGTATTCTTGTTTATATTCTACATATTTTCCGTTTATTTAGTTGAAAGACAACATCTTGCTAAATGCTCGATTTGTTTTTTTTGTTGAGAGAACTAGCGTGCGATGAGTGGGAAAGCCAGGTACTTCAAAACATAGTTAAGAATATCTTGTCGACAAGAGACAGGACTGGCATTGTGATTGAATCTGCCAACAGTGCATTTACTTTTGCTGTGCTTCAAGCGTGTCGGATGTCGTGTCCGTGAGGTATTCATTGTACTCAAGCCATCACTAAAATGGGGTGTGTTTAGGCTATTTATTTTTACTGTTGAGATGCCCTCCCCTCGAAGACGATTTAAAGACCAGCTCAGGCGTCAGTGTTTTAACTAAGAAGGAAAGTTCCTGCCAGCAAGCGACTTCTGAACGAGACAGTTGAATATTTATTGCTAAGGTCGTAGGATATACATTTTAAATCAAAAGGAACTCTACTGCCGAGATTCTGTGGTTACATGGGTAGATAGCAGAGTGTGTGCGTTTAGAGAATACTTTGATGGATCCAATAAAAAGAGAGGGTGTCAGTAACACGAGTCGATTCGATGCGGGCTGGGACAGCTCAGCATAGCAAGACGGACAAAACAGTGTGTCTAAGAGTGAAACAGTAAGAGTCCAGAATGAAGGAGTCCAGTAGAGTTTAGTACAGTAGTAGATGATCTGCAGAGAAGCCTTTGTAGTCAGTGTATTAAGTTGAACAGTTTAATCTGTTAATTCATTAGTTATTAAGGTATCACATTATTTTGGTGCCCATGTTGTCAAGCTAGTTTAGGTGAGTAGAGTTTTCAGAGAGCCTGTTAGAGAGAATCGTAGCAAATGTAGATCACAGCTAGGAATGCTTAGCAACGTGAAACACTGCACTTCTTTATCTTCGGGCTCGAAGACAAGCCTTATTATTATGAGATGAATCTTGTTGAATAAAGCCAAAAAAATTGTAGTTCTATTGGTGTTACCTACTGTTACCAGGTACTCGTACTTCATTACACTGTCAGCGATAAAAACCCATAGATGCGCCTGTACAAACCACTCCAATGCTGTAGAGGTCGAGACAATTTACGACATGGTGGTTACGGGTATGGTACAAACCTGAGATGACAGTCTGGAGTGCATACCACACAACTAGAAAAAAAAAAGAGGGGAAGGGGTACACTACTGGTTCTTTTGGCAAAGTGTCCAGATTTTAAACACATTAATAGTTTTAAAAAAAAAATTTAAGTACGATTTTGACTTGTTTGCATGGAATAAATGAGATAATAATTGAACCAAATTACTTTTTTCTAGTCGCCTTTAATCAACTTTTTCTCAATCTCAGAATTCTGTATTGTAAAAGTAACTTTGGGTATATAGCTCACTTTAACTAGGGTGAACGAGCCTTCTTACTTAAAACTGATAATAAAGAGTGCGAAAGCAAATAGCTTATCCTAGACTTTATTCAACGAACTTTGAACACATTATGAAATAAATGTCTTTATTAACTGGATAGTTACTGCATTAATATACATGAGTTTAATACTTATCAGTTAATTAAGAACTAGCCACGAAAATTTGCCAGCGACGTATCTTGTATCAAATTATCGACACTTTATTCTGCACAAAACTTAAGGAAATTCTTTGTTATAATTAGTTTAGTGGCATTATACGAACTTTTTCCTTTGATTCAAGTTTCTAATAACAGAGTAGTAATGTGTATATAAACTAATGGCTTTAATCAGACACGAGTATTTTCGTATCCGTAATATCTGTCATAAACATTATGCAAGCGTCTAGCTTCTCTGACCCCACTATAATAGGCTGCTTCTACCAAACATTGCAAGTTCTCATGAGTGTAGTCGCCAGCAAACTGTAGTAACGGGACTCCAGACTTTGAGAGTATTGGCCGACTAAGTTCATACAACTGACTCTGGTTCCACTGTGTAGGGAAATACGGGTGGCTGCCTCGATAAAGTGGGTTATTCGTCCAAGATGTTCTCATTACGCGAATGGGTAAATGCCAGTCGGGGTTATAATTGTTGCGCATGATTTCTGTAACTGTTTGAATTAAATTTGGTTCTGCCATTTCTTCTAAAAAAGATCCAACTGCTGTTATTTCCAGAATATTTGTTCCATTACTCTGAATACGAATAGCACTTTCAAATATTTCTGCAACAATGAAATTAATTGAGCACAGCGGCGAGTCATAAAGAAAAAAAACTTTAGAAACTGTTCCGAAACCCACTTTCTGAATAGCATTTAACTTAGCTGTTGGTAGCGATGGCCGAAACATTAAGTGAGCAGATTCTTTCAAATAACCTACGGGCACAGCTACAATGACATGTGATGCTAAATAGACGTCTCCATTCGTGCAGATTATTCTAATACTTGGATCAGCTTGTTTTTTAATAGCGCTCCAATCAATAAGTCGAACTTCGCAGTTGTAATGTATTGTATGCGGAGTGAAATTTTTAGTCAACATTTCAATTAATGCAACTGATCCATTAGAAAACTTCAATTGCTTCTTGATAATTGGTTCATTAAGTCTTTGTACGGCAGAATTTCCAACACTATCACCGATAAAATATTTACCATTATCACTCAAAGATTTGAGATAATCGACCATTGAATGTTCAGACTGCGCTATGGTCTTGACACTGTTTGTTATGCGCCTATATCTTTCAGCAAAGTAGCTGTCGTATGATAAGTCAATACAGTTAGAGGACATCGTAGTTAGTAGCTTGATATCTCTATGTAACTGTTCAAACAAGCGAATGGACCTAGCAGAAACATCACATCTTCCATCAGATGGAAATTTTATGACTAATCTGAAATAAGAAAACAAAATAAATGTCTTTCATGATGGAAAACAAAATAATTTCTGTTGTTAGGGGAAACAAAATTCTTGAAATTGTTACTATTCAAAACTTTTCTTTCAATCAGAATCTGTTTGCTATAGAAAATGTTGAAATGTAGAAAATGCTCGATGTCCTATAGGATAATTAGCATCTTTTTAACATTACTTATCCTATCTTATATATTTAGTTATTTATTTATTTATATTTAATACAGACGTTACTTCAAGAAAAAGAAAAGAAAATGATTACGTCTACGCGTCATGTATTTAGTTATGCATGTTAACTAGTGATAGATCAAAATTTAGGTGGAACAAAAGAGAGAAGATTTGAACGCATTCCTTATTGACACTGGACTTAGCCCTTCAGCCTGCACTCTCTTTTTCCCATGACTCTTTACTATGAAGTAGTCTCTTTTAAAAAGAACTTTGCAAGACTTTTTATACTTTTAATGACAACATTTATTAGGCTAATATGCACGTTTGTTTTTGTTTTTCAGAGGCTTTTAATTTTCGGGGTTGGCTCCCGCATCCCATTCAATATTTTCTTAAACTCTTGCTCGAAATGCTGAAAGGGATCGCGAGATGCTAAAAGGGATTGCGAAAGTAGTCTGTTTTTTTTTCAAAGGGACAAAAAAAAATCAGCTTTCCTTGCACCATTAGGCCTATAAATCCATATTAGAATATCGATGAAGTAAAAACAACACTTCAACGCGCTGCTGTCTAACAAGTTAGGCTACTATAGGTCAGTGTTTCCAAAGTGGGGTTCGCATAACCTCAGGGGTAGGCTAACAACAAGAGTTTGGAGGGGTATTCGTTGCACATCATTAACTAAGATGATTTTGACCCATCCTTAGGTACAGTTAATAAATTAAAATAAATTATGAATAAGTTTTAATTCACATTCTTTAATATTATTTTATTTTATATTGTTGTAACTGTATTGGCGGAGCGATAGAGTTAATTTTTGTAAATTTTGTTTGTGACCAACTGACAAATATAGCACAAGCAATCTCACGTGCTGCATGGCAGTCAACTGTGTCAATGGACAAGGGACAGTACTAGTACACGCAAATATGACCAGTGGTTTTGGACATGTGATCGAAAGCCTTAGTAAACCAGTGACAGTGTTAGTCAGTTCAGTACAAGACAGCTAGGAGACCGGGACAGTTAGTCGACCATGAAGTCGGTAGTCAGTCCTTAAGTGAAGCAGAACGAGTCTAGAATGAGTTAGACACTAACATTTAGTACGGCAGTACAGTGATGTACAGAGTAAAATTTTGTAGTAAGTTTATTGTGTTGTCAGTGGTGTCGCTTGGCTCACTGTATGTACTTATTAAAGTACCAGATTGTTATGGAACTCTTATCAAGTTCTTGAGATGTTTATGCAGAAGTGCAGATTAGGAGAGAGAATCGTAACAATATTTATACGAATTACCTGTGTTATATCTTAAAAATAAATTTAAAAAAAAAATCAAGTAATGAATACATATATTTTTCTACGTCAAAAAGATTCTTTTTTTTTAATGATAATTATTCAACAATCCCAGAACCGCACAAAGAAAAAAGCTCATTAATGGAATACTTAATTGCTTCAGACCGAGTCTTAAAAATAGACACAAGGCGTCTACTTTAAAAGCTTTCTGGTTCCGAAATGCAACACGTGTATCCAGTTTGAACAGCTCAAGTCTTGGAATACATCTTTTTTTTTTTAAATTTCAAATTTACGTGAATTTCTGTTTTCAACTTTTGTAGACATTAAGTTGAGAGAAAGGAACAGACTGTTAGACAGCATCTCAGATTAAAAAAAAAACTAATGACCTGTCCTCTCAACACACTTTTTTTCTTCTCATGCATGCACATTCAAGGGAGAGGGTGAAGGGTACTCAACGTTACAATATAAAAAAGAGGGGTACACATACGGTATATCAAACGTTTGGGAAACACTGCTCTAGGATTTAGATCTAGATTTACTGCATGCGTGGTTGTTTTACACAATTTTTACGGCTCTTCGTAGAAAATAACTTTTGTCTGTAACCTATGTAGGCCTATATTTACACATATTTACGACCATGAAAGTATGCTTGTTTTTTAGGTATGTAGACTAACATATATATATATATAGGCTACATACATGTGTACATTTATTCTTTTGGGCTGTCATTTTTTTAAATTGAGATATACATATTAAATAATAATATAGCCTATACGGTCAGACCTAACCACCACACTCTCCACAAAATACGTAATTAGCTTTGGATGACTGCCTGGTCGAGCAGTATGCGCACTGGACTGTCGTTCGGTTGTCTCGATTACTGTCGATGGTCCCGGGTTCATGGCCTTTCCGATGTCACCCCTCCCCCCGTCGCCCTGCGGGAGGTTTTGACTAGAAAGTAGATAATCTAGAAATTAGATTATCTAGAAAGTAGATTATCGTCAATTCTGAAGGAACATGTAAAACATTTCACAACCCACTAACCCCCCCCCCTTCCTCTTCTTTAATTTAAGTTATAAACATCTGAGCGTACAGACAATTAAGCATCTCTTACTCTTCTTTAAATTATTAACACCTGGACATAGGTTAGAAACAATAAACCCTCCCTTCCTCTTCTTCAATTTAAGTTATAAACACTTGAGCGTATATGGATATCGTTTACCATATTTCAAGAGAGATAGACAAGACAAAAATTAATGTAGATTTTCACCGAGAAGTGGGCTCCTGATAACAAGAGTCAGCTAATCCTAATTCAGCAGCCTTTTTGAAAATCTCTTTGTTGCCGACTGGCAAGTCAAGGCCTGGTGCGCCCAGTTCAATTGTGGCTGTGTCGTTTACATGAAGTGTGTGTATTCTTCCTCCCACTCTAACAGAATAAAAATAAGAACGTTAACAATAATAACAACTTTATCCACAATTAGATTGCTAGCAGTAGGGTTGAAGTATCCAAATCCAAATTTTTGTCCATAGTAGCTAGTCTTTATGTGCAGAGCATGAATGTGTGATAAACTGGGACAAGTCGGGGATCAAATCAATGTAGTTAAAGCTATTTCGTACCTATATAAAATTTTATTAAGTTATAAATAATATGAAAATGGCGCGGTGGCTGAGTGGTAAGGCGCTTGGCTTCCGTACTGGAGGTCCCGGGTTCGAATCCTGGTGAAAACTGGGATTTTTATTTCGGGATTTTCGGGCGCCCTTGAGTCCCCCCAGCTCTAATGGGTACCTGACATTAGTTGGGGAAAAGTAAAGGCGGTTGGTCGTTGTGCTGGTTGTGCTGGCCACATGACACCCTCGTTAACCGTGGGCCACAGAATCAGATGACCTTTACATCATCTGCCCTATAGTATAGACCACAAGGTCTGAAAGGGGAACTTTACATTTTTTTTTAATATGAAAATATTGAGTTATAATTTCTTTAAAATGTCGACATGGAACTATTGAGGGATTTTCTTTTTCTTTTTAATTCCTTTATTTTTATGCTTAATAAAACAGAAGAAAAAAAAAAAATAATAGTAGGCCCTATATGCTACAAAAAAAAAAATAGGAAGTTTCATTATGATGAAATATTTCCTTATTTCTTACCTATTTGATGCTTCCAAAACAATCACGTTTTTGAAACCGAAAGTTAAAAGCTGATGAGCTGCACTAAGACCTGCTAGTCCTGCACCAACGACGATGACAGGAATATCTGAAATATAGGTCATTTTGTCTTTTGATAACCATAACGACCTACGCATGGAATAGTCAAGGTTGAGTTGGGTTTCTTTGACGACACGCACGGAAACGTTCTTTATTATATTGGTTTGATTTAATGCTCTTAGCATGTATTTCTGGCGCAATCGCTCCTTCTCTTTTGTTAATTCACAACGTTTTTCGTGAAATAATTTTTCTTTCTGTTCATTGTTATCTCTCTTATGTATCTTGAACAAATCTTGCTTTACTAAAATTTTATGACTTGGCATTGAGGTAGCAACAGTGTTGGTATTCATAGCTCTGACATGTATAGCTTCCTTGCGTTTCCTTTCCACTGTATTAATTGGACCGTTTTCTGAAACTGGGTTCTCATCTTCATTTAAACTAAATGACTTGGTAGCTAAATTAGATAATGATTGACGTTTATGAGACACGCTGCGACTAACATTAGAATGTGCAAAGAGATTGGCGCCAAGATGAGTTAAAAAGTCTATGACGGCGGGATCAGATTTCAGAGTCTCCGAGCTACATTCTGATTTACTCAGATGAATAACATGCGGAGGGAGAATGGAGAGAACCTGTTTGATATCTGTGATGTGTACATTCGACAAATGTCTAGGATACTTCTCGTCTGCCATTTCGTATGTGTGCGTATGTGAAGAGTTTATTATAATTTGGATCAGCCATCAGTGTTGTGTAGATTTGAAAACAGTTTAGGGCAAATTAGACTTTAATTTACTGTAGATGATGTCTAGACCAACATTTGACAACTGTTTAGGATTCTTCGCGTCTATCATTGTTGTTACAAATAATTCTCATCTGCCATATTTCTGCAAAAAGAAATATTTTATTAGACTCTTTTAAAATACTTAAAATTCTTCAAATATTTTTCCAGATAATAGGCCTAATGCTATCTTCTACTGTTTGAAATAAAGAATATTAATAGGGGCATATGACTCTAAGGAAGTTGCTTTGCCCCACTGATTTACTATTTGTATTTATAAAAACAAATTGATAAAAGATCCAAACAGGGCGGCCTTAGGCATAGATAAACTAAGCAGCTGCCTAGGGCCTCCGATTGGTTGAGGCCTCGCACAGAATTCTTTTTTAAAAGAAATAGCGCAACAAGTGCCTATATTGTTATTATTAGAGTACACTAGCATGACTAGGTTTTAAATGAATCGCCTAATTTTTTTTTCGCTCTTAATATTTTTAGTGGCCCCCGAAAGGGGAAAAGACATTTACAAAAAAATGTTAACTTTTTTTTAAAGAGAAAAATCTATTTACTTTGCAAATAAGTTGGACAATTAATAAGTAGTTTTTCATATTATATTATCGCGTGAACTGCAGGATACTCTCACCACTATGGAACACAAAACTAAAGGAATTAATTTTTTTACGGAAATTTTTTTTTTAGACTTTGAATAAGAGACTGACCCTTTTACAAAACAATTAGATCAATTAGATACTCATTTTATTACTCATTATAAAACATCAGTCAGGCCAGGTTCACGTCTAACTTCACATTCACTTTTCCCTTGGTCTGCTGGACCTGCGGCACCAAACAGAATCTGTAAACCTTCTTTGTTCTCTGATTTGATTATGATATTCTTCTGGAAATTTTGAAACCTGCCTGGGTGGATCACTTCGAGGGCGATTTTGAGTGTTTCCACACAAATTGCTTTGTAACCTTGTTTTTCTATTTCACTTGGGGCTATAATTCACTTTGCCTAGGGCCTCCAATCATCTAAGGCCGGCCCTCATCCAAAAGACTATGTGATAATAGGACATTATATAGGCTATGTTACGGCCATGGTTAGGGTTAGGGTTAACCCCCTACCCTGTTTCCCATTTCGCGAAATATGGAATGCCATTTTTTTTAGATTTGGCCGGCCATTTCGTGAAATTAATTTCGTGGGCGAATCTTGTGTCTTTTATCATTTTAATGCCTTAACTAAAAAAAATCTGTCAAGTTACTTATTATAGAAAATAATAAATCGATTTTTTTAGTTCTTCATGGTACAATTGTATCAAGTCATATCAATGTCATTCTACAGGGACCACGAAAAAAGGGTTCGTATAAAGAAAAGCTGACTGGACAATTTAAAAGAATGGACCTGTTTCTATCTTGATAGGGTCTATCTTGCTAAGAACAGCTGCGGACTGGGAAATGTAGGCCTACTACAATTTGGTTACCGGTACGCAAACTATGACAGCGCCTCATGACAAAAGTCATGGGACAGATGATGATGAGGAAGCCTGTTTCTAATTTTACATTACATTTATGTTATAACTATTGATAAAATTTCATTAAAAACGAAATTTTAATTGCATAAAGTTTCATTAAAAACGAAATTTTAAAATAGAATCAACAATCATTTTTATTTGCATAACAATCAATGAATTTAGATAGGCCTTATATTTGAAAACCATTGACATGGCACTGGGCAGAATTCAAGTCATTGGTTAACGTGAATGACTAGATTGACATAGGAACACGCTTAGGACGTAGCCTACTCATCTTGTTTTTTTTTTGTTTTTTTTTTAAGTAACGTCTGTATTTTATAAGTTAAGTAGATCAAAAGATATGTAGATCTATTATATGGTTGAAAAAAAGAACAAAAGATAATTTTTATTAGGAAATGTTAAAGGGAAAGTTGATTGAAGTGCGGGTGACACCCAGAGCTAACCGTATCAGTTATCACCGACCGTATTGACGCCACTGAATATTAATATTATTATATTAGATCTGGCTTTTATATTCAATTTTAGATCTATATT
>JADKLZ010003886.1:3185611-3203085 GCA_021533235.1 Biomphalaria straminea | reverse complement strand
TACCAGGTTTTTAAGTGAAGAAAAGTTGTTTTTTGTTTTTTTTCCTGCGTGCAGAAAACTATCATATCTTTAAAGACATTGTCATAAAATTCTCTTAGATTGTTTCCTTTTTACTAGAGTACTTTTCGGTGCTTCCTTGAGTAAAAAAAAAAGTATTGTACACATCTTATCTTATATAATACAGACGTTACTTCAAAAAAGAAGATGATTACGTCCTTCGCGTTATGAATTTAGTCATGCATATTAACCAATGACTTAAATTCTGCCAAGACAATAGTTTTCCTGGCTAGCTCAGGCAACCCATTCCATGCTCTAATAGTTCTAGGGAAGAAGGAGCACCTGTACAAATTTGTCCTAGCATATGGGACGAGGAATGTGGCTTTGTCTTTCTGAGTATTTTATTAAATTTTGTTTTTTCGATTTGAAGATTATGGTTCAGTGTTTTATGTATAACTGCTTCTTTACTTTTTGAGTGATTTTACTAGAAGTGTTACTCTAGTCAAATGTGAATATTCGTTTGTTATGAATCTCACTGCTCTATTTTGTGTCTGTTCCAGTTTCTTAATGTTTTCTTGAGTTGAGGGGTCCCAAAAAAAGGATGCATATTCTATTATTGGCCTACCAAGGTTAAATAGCATTTTAGTTTTATGTTCTTATTTGATTTTATAGAAATTTCTCTTCAAAAACCCTAATGCTTTGTTTGATTTTTTTGATAGTTTCATCAATATTGGGATTCTTTGACAGTTTTTCATTTATTATAACACCTAGGTATTTTTTTATTATTATTATGACCTTCAGAGCATTGTCGGAAAAGACAAGCTAAAGACTCTTTGGGTGGCCCTAAAAGTAGGTTACGTAGACTATGCACCGGTATTTGAAAATTTGACACTAGTACAGCGGGAAATTTTTGTACATGTTAACATAAACATCTAAATTTCTCAGACGCTCAAAACATTGCAATATTCTCCAAATATCTCCGGACACTCTGACAAACAAATTTCTATCTTCAACCATTTCTATGAATGCGATTTGCGTGTAAACTTGAAAATTATTTCTCGTTTTGGTGGTGTTTTTTCTCATAACCTTGTTCTTTACAACATGCCAGATGAACGTGATAGCCATTTGATGCTGCATTTCTTCCGAACCAATCAAATAAAAGGTAGTAAACTTACGTCTGAGCCACCCTGTGTATTACAAAAGACTGACAAGCTTAAAAGAGGCGTCAGAAAAATTTCTCAAAGAAAATGTTGCCGTGGTCGTGTAAATGCATTATTTTGAATCTTTCATTGAAACGACTATAATGTACAAAATAAACTCATTGACATTTCGAGTGACCAGTAATCAATCCACTGGATAGCGACAGTTTACACAAGTGCACAAAAATGTAACTACTATCCTATGGACCTTCCCCCCCCCCTCCTTTAGTGCTATCAGATCCAACAGAAATTGTAGGGCTATATATTGTTATAACCCTATTTGCCCTATTGGCGGCGCAAAAGGGGTTAACTGACAGCGGACATAAGTGACACAGGCAAGTAGTACAGTTTGCGTGCTATATCGAAGGGGAAAGAACAGGACTGGCATGAACTTTGCACGCAAATGTGACCACTGTTATGGTCATCTGATCATAAGCCTGTGTGTAGGAGAAACCAGAGACAGAGTGTGTAGGCAAGAGTTCAAGACAGGACACGGAGGAGACCAGGTCTGTTAGTCTGGTAAGTATGTCCTGGTCGAGTCCTGAAGTGAATGTACGTGTCCAGAAGAGATAGAGACAGTAGAGTTTAGTTTGTGATGTACAGTGTAGCATTTGTAGCTGTTGATGTGCCAATTGTCTAGTATTGGCTGTTATCTTTTCCATTATTAAATACCAGATTATTTTTGGAGCTCTTGTTGTCAGGTTCTTTGATGTGTTATGTTATGTGTTTAGCAGTGTTTACGGAAAGCCTGAGACAGGAATCTGAGAGTCGTAAATAGCTTTATTACACATAAATTGATACCGGTAGTCGATTCCCTTTGCCCTGCATATTTTGTCACATTTAAAGAAGACAAAACTGCAGCTATAATCTTGCCATATTATCTTGAAGATCAATAATGCCTCTCAAAAGTCTAACATTCTCAAGAGCCATTACACTACATTTAGTGATTTTTTTTTAAAATCAGGACTTGAATTGGAGATAAAAACATTGTATTCAAACAGTTTCATTTATTTATCTAGAGAAATTCAGACGTCAATTGATGGAGCTACTCATGTGATGTCTTCATGGCATAACAGGGAATAGTGAAATCTGACTTCCATCGCCACACTCTTCGCTTCCTTCCTGTGCTTGAAAAACTAAATCTCACGCTGAAATACATTTTTATTCTGGGTAATCGATTTGGATGCATATCACTTTTTTTCAGTACCGGTACAAGAACTCACTGGCTCGTATTTGTTTTTCATCTTAAATATCTTGGAATAACTATAACTATAACCATTTTCACAATCAATTGCCGGTACACATTATATAAATGTTTCTTTCTTGTTACAGTAAGTTACAACTGTATTAATTTAATTAAACATTTTCAATGATATATCATTACGTCTTCGCTTTCTTCTGTTAACAATTCAAAATGAAATGTAAAACATACCAATCGATGTTTCTTTGGTTGAAAACATGCAACAGATGTATAGATGCACTAGCGCATGTGTGTGAAATGTCATTTCATAGATATTTAGATCAATTGATAGGCGCGTAAAGACGTATTGATCTGTGAAAATTATTTTTTTTAAGTGACCAAAATCGATTTTGAAACAAACTTTTTCATGGTAATAATGGCTTGAAGAAAAAAAAAATCCTAGTCAATTGCACATTAAAAGTTTTTCTAGTAATCTCAAAGGATGCGTTTTCCTAAAATATAAGGATTAATCAAAATGAATAAATAAAAAAACAAAAAGTGACAACACCATGAAACAAGCAACTCTTGGTATGCCTCATTTAAGTGTTTTATTGGAAAGTTAATACAGGACATACAATTGATGAAGTGTTCACATGAATGTGTCAAACTTTAAAGAACTAAGGTTTAGTTTGTAGGCTACATCTGCGCTACAAGATCCAATCTAAACCAAAACTAGACAAATGCTACACCAAAAGGGTGTACACAATAAAATGATATCCTTTACTCAATGTCTTCTGCAACTCAATGTGTAACAAAACATTTGATGTCTCCACTTCATTGTAGCAAAACTATCAATAGTATACATTAGTTGTGTATGTATGACTAATGCTTAAGCTATTTCAATTACATGCAACACTTGCAAAAAGAAAAAAAAAGGTCAAATGGAATCTTGAATGTGTTGTAGCTATCCAAAATATTTTATCCACTTTAAAAGCACAATTTTCATAATACATCTATTGGATGGGCAAAATAAGGGAATCTTCAGGTGTGTATATTTAAATGTGTGAAAGCAGCAGAAATAAATACTACCTGAGAAACTGTAAATCTTTAGGGCTACAAGGTGGAGGACTTTTGAAAATGTAATGCCCACCTCTATAGGGACAATCATTTAATTTTAAACTTTAATACAAGATTGACTAGGTCTACAGTTAACGCCTTGATCCATCACCAGTTCTCAATTTCCTCTTCATGATAACATCCATTGGAATTTTGCGTCTGTCATAAGCTTGCCCAAGGAAATACATGGTGTCAATGAACATGGTGGTCAGGTTGAAATGCCAGCCATACTCACTGGTAGAATAATCATGAGGAAACACATGGTGGTAGTTGTGGAAACCTTCTCCTGTAGCACAAAATGCTACACCAAGATTTTCTGCTGGGTTGATTCTTTCATCATAAGGTCTTTGACCCCACATATGAGCTGCACTGTTGACAAGCCAAGTAGCATTAAGTACTAGAGTGTAGCGCAGGATGGCAGCTATGTAGAAGGCAATGTGAAAGCTCTCTCCCCAGAAGTAAACTGGCACAAACGTTGGCAGTATGAAGCAAAACAGAAGAATAAGTTTCTTATAATGTCTGTAAAAAAAAAATATTTACATATGAAAAATACAATGAATGAAAAGGTAGATGGCATTAGAATACTAGCTGATGTCAACAACATACTAGCTAACTAAGGTCAACACTATGCATACAATATGCTAAGTATCTAAGTAGTAGATTCATGTTAACACAAAGAAAAAATCTGGATCTCAAAAACAGTTATTTATCAAACAAAGCAAACAAAGTAACTAAAATTTAAATTTAAAAGTAACTTTAAAAAAAAAAGGTAAGACAGGAAAGTCACAGCTATGATTAAAGAGAAACTCGCAAGATAGTTTTTCAAATTTTAGTTAATGACATATTGTACACAATTTTTTATTTAGATGCTTAGGAACATTTATATTTAATACATTTAATTAGTAAATTCTTGACATCAACGTAAAAAATTAGATTAAATGAGATTTTGTTTTTATTGATTGCCTATGTCAGTCGACAATCCTGAAAATGATTCTAGATTCTATAGCTTCATTCTTTAGAGTGGCTGTTAGGCCTAGTGACAGCCTAGTTAAAATTTCCATTTGAGAGCTTGTAATCTATAGGGCAAATGAAGTTAAGGTCATCTGTTTTTTTAGCCAACAGTTAACAAGCAGAATGCCATGTGGACAGTACTTTTCTAACTAATATCAGGTACTCGTTAGAGTTGGGTGGACTCAGGGTCGCCCTAAGAATCCCAGTCTTCACCAAGCTTGGAACCCAGGACCTCAGGTTTGGAAGCCTAACGCTTAACTACTCAGCCACTGGTCACCAAAGTGAAAGCCTAGTCCATAGGCAATGATAGTCATTGGTACAGTTATAAAAATCTAAAACTATTAGGACAACCAACCCGAGAAGAAAAAAAGAAATCTTCCATGCTGAAGCATATTAATAGATACTAGTTGGTATTGCTGAGATCTAGGTCTAGATACAATCATAAGCAATTCAAGGAAAAGCATTTTCATCTACACCACTCCCAAAAATTAAATGGGCTGTGATTCTGACTGATGTTAATAACCTGGTAAGATATACCGGTACATACACCTTTAGGGATTTCTGATGGCACATAGAAACCAGGTAAAAGTCTTAACGTTTTAGATACGCAGAAAAATTACAACAGAAAAACATTAATTACTAAGTTACTATTTCTTAATCTATAAATGAAAACACATATAAACAATTTTCAAAACCAGCTGAGTTTCCCTTTACAACAACTTATATTTGTTTGGCAGTTTTAATGGATCTAAATATCCTAAATATTAGATCCAAACACTGTACTCAAGTTTCAAACTTAGCTCAAGTTTTATGAGCTTCAAATATATTGCATACTAATAAACTAGAGAATTTTGCTTTTTAAACTGTTATCCTCATATCAAAAAGTAATAATAATCAGTGTTCTAGCTAATTTATTGTTAATTCAATCTTTCTTATTAAAAAAGAGAATAATAAATGGACTGTTTCAGAATTAAATACTTCAAAGAAATAGCCATTAAGTTGAGTCAGTTTTATTTATTAAAAAGTAAGCCAGACTGTGTAAGTTAGTCTGCTATATTTAAAATTAGATGATTACTATGTTATGTTGTTACACATTGAATATGTTTAGGAGTAGGTCTGAAAAACACTTGAAATAGGCAGTTATTAAAAAAGTGAAGTTCTCCTTTCACACCTTGTGGTCTATAGGGTAAAGGCCACAAGGTCATATGTTTCTGTGGCTTGCAGTTATCAAGGGTGTTTGTGGCAAGCACAACAACCAACCACCGTTACTTTTCCCCAACTAATGTCTGGTACCCATAAAAAGCTGAGTAGACTCAGAGGCACACAAAAATCCCGAAATAAAAAAAATATACAAGACTTCACCAGGGTTTGGAAGCCAATCGCTTTACCGCTAAGCCAAACCGCCTTCTCGAAATAAGCAGTACCTTTATAAAATGAAAGATTTTTTCTCACCTGTCTTGAAAAACGACTACTGGATCATTTGTCAGATCTGACAGGTCAATCATTTTCCCTTTTTCTTTGACGTCTGGGTGTTTTTTTACAAGCAGCCATCCAATGTGAGCAAAAAAAAATCCTCTCTTAGCATTATGTGGATCAGCATCAGTTTCTGAGAATTTATGGTGAGCACGGTGGTCACGAGCCCATTCAAAAATTGAGTTCTGCAAATGACCCAATAGACAATTATCAATCATAGTTATCTATACAAGTTTGTTAAGGATGATTACAATGTTTACAAGTTTTTGTGTGAATAAACTTTCTCAGTGATGAAACAGGTGGAACCCTTGTTAAGTAATCCCCTTTTGGACAAACATCTAGTTTCCCAAATCAACTCTGACACCATCATGCCCTCAAGGTCATAGAGGAAAGTAGTAGAGATGGCCTCTTGAGACAGTTGGAGAGTTTGGACTGATGGTATGTAATAAACAACTATCCATCCCCAATAACTAGTAATTTTTCATTGGTAGTTGCTGCTAACTATTCGGCAAATATAATACTTTCAACTTTGTCAAGGTAAAGCAATATATAACAATGACAACCATCCACTAACTAGCCATCAACATTACTTGCTGTTGCTAATCAATTACTGATGTATCTTATGGTAAAGCTTGACCAATAGAGTTAACAATAGCCAGCACAAATATGTAAACATAACAGTCTGTCAGAGACAAATAAAATAAACTTTTGAAATGTCCAACACATCCCCACAAATGAGTTTGCCCTTAATGACTACATCAGATATAATGAATGGTATGTTAATAGGCCATTAGTTAGAACATTATGAAGGTGTCATGTCACAAACAATGTTACTTGTACATTTTTTTTGTTAAGAGAAATAATAAAAAAAAAATATAGAAATTATAACTAGCATACTAGTTTCCATTATGAACATTTTTTAAATTTCTCTTTAATTAAATCTGGATGAAACAATTACTGAATGGCCTAATCTTTACCATATATATATATATATATATAACCCTAACCATTTAACTTTTAAACCCAGGAAACTCAATAGGCTTGAACGACAATCCAGTGTGCAAACCGCGTGTCCAGGCAACCATCTAATCTAGTCATTCTTATTCTTGTGACCCAGTTTTTAAGCATAGACTTAACAGCTATATTTTACATTGACTAGATAAAATTTATTTTCTTTAAGTAACTGGAAAAAGGGAGGGGGAGGAAGGAATCGCACATATATAGATCTAAGCCAAAAACTAACTTCCTGAGCTGTGCTTACCGAAATTCACGCTTACTTAAGTTCTAGATATTATTATAGACATATATCTGTCTAGGCCTAAATATATTACTAAATTTGATTAAACTCTAAAGTGGACTCTAGAACTTGAATCTAAATAAATTAGATTTCATATGCTATAAAATATATATATATTAGTCATTAGTCTATGATTTGTTTTTGACTTAGATCTAGGAAGTAGTATAATTTCCAGACACTGAATTGTAAATTTAAAAACTAGCCTAAATAAATAGATCTAGATTTTCTAGATCTAGAATGCGAGCTGCATGTAGGCTTAAAATTTGCTCTAAGTATCAGATAAGATCAGGATGGCTGCCTGGTCGAGAGGTTAGCACGCTGGACTGTCGTTTCGATTTATCGATGGTCCCGGGTTCAAACTCTGCCCGCTCCCATCCCCCGTCGTCCTGCGGGAGGTTTGGACTAGGAAATAACTATCTTCAACTCTGAAGGAATTTCCGAAACATGTAAAACATTTTACAACAATAGATTTGGTTTTAAAAGGTTCCTTCAATGCAAGTCCAGAAGCAAGACCTAGCATTATATTAATTATAATAATTACATCTAAATATTCTAAATCTAAGTACTAGCTAACTAGACACACAATCTAGCCTAGGCTCTAGTTAGTGAATGCTGTGGATTTATGTTGCTTTTTTCTATAGAATACTAGATCAATATATAGATCTAGATCTGGTTTAGATCTAGTCACAATCTAGTGAAATTTTGTAATAAAATTAATTTCCTTAGCTGCAGTGTGGTTCTGGATTAGATGCAGATCAAGATTCTTGAAAGTCTGATTGTCTATGGACATGTTCTACAGTTAACTGAAATGGCCTTTTGTTTTATTTTTTCAAAATTAAAATGGTTGGCATTTGGCAAACAAAGCCGTGATTGGGCATGTTTTGTCCCATGACCATAGATCTAGTAATAGAAGTCTGTATGCCCAACTAGATCTAGTCACCTAGCATTTTACAGATTACAGCACCTAAATAAAAAAAAATATATGTCCACATTTTATGATTTAGTCATGTAAAAAAAAAAGTTGTAAATATATGATCAAAATTTGAATAGCATGGGTGAGAGTAAAACTACTACAGTGATTTACATTGGCTTGACATTGCAGTAAAATTAACAAAATTCAATTCAATAATTTGTTAAAAAAGGGAAAAAAATAAACATTCTAATAAATCCTTACTTGAAAAGAAATACAATTACAGATTGCCAGAAAAATTCTCAAAGGAAGCTTCCCTTTATATGATCTATGTGACCAGAGTCTGTGTGCTCCTGCAGTTATACCCATGGCTGCAAAATAATACATCAGTGCAGCTGGAGACAAAAAAAATAAAGATTTAAGCCATTTAGTATCAGCCTAAATTGTCATTTTATTTTAAGTAATTTTCAATTATGACTTTCCCAGCTTCAGCTTTTCAACATTAACTAAATAAAACATGGAAGTGCAGATCATAACAATATTTGTTTTCATGTTCTGTATGTACAGTACAGTACCTTCAAATTACAAACTTGCGCTTCGCAGATGTCAATGATGGCCTAGCAGGGACAGAAGACAAACTAGCCGACCTAGTGAGGCGCATTGACAAGACTTCAGCAGCATATGGCATGCAAATAAATGCAGACAAAAAAAATTATGACCAATAGCCAACAGGGCTTTACAAGGGCCATCAATATTGGAGGCGAAAAGCTAACTAGCGTTAGCAGCTTCTAATACCTCGGAGCTATTGTCTCAGACGAAGGAACAAAGCATGAACTACTGGTCCGAATAGCACAGTCCACAGCAGCCCTTTCTAAACTTAAGTTAATATGGAAAGACAAAGGCTTAGCCCTCGGCACCAAAATCAGACTGATGCACTCCCTGGTCATGGCCACATTTCTATATGCTTTTGAGTCTTGGACGCTGACTGCAGAGCTAGAGAGGAGGATCCTAGCATTGTAAATGAGATGCTACAGAAGGATCCTAGGCATCACATTTAAAGACCGCATCACAAACCAAGAGATTAGAGACGGGGTTACTGCAGCGATTGGACCCCCATGATGACCTGCTAACTACTGTGAAGAAACGAAAGCTTAAAATGTATGGCCATATATCGAGATCTTTGGGACTTGCAAAGACCTTCCTCCAGGGAACAGTACCAGGAAAAAGAAGAAGAGGCAGATAGAGAATGCGGTGGGAAGACAACATCAAAGAATGGACGGGCCTACCATTGAAAGAGGTTTTGAACAGGGCAAAAGAGAGAGGAATGGAGAAAGATGGTCTACAAGTCTTGCTTGGTGCCCCAACGGTCCACCAGACTAAGGGATAGGTAACAGGTACGTACATACAGTAATAAGTCCATTTAATGGTTTCCTTTGACACAATAAAACACAACAACACAATCATGTAATATTTCATTACTGGAATATATTGTAACATAGAATTTGTTTATTTTTCTAAATTTAACTTTTTTCATAGGAAAGACACACTTGTAGGTTACCAGCAGTATGTAGATTGACCAGACCATGTAGAATTTCATTACTTTATTAGGTAAAATACACTAACATCCAAATAAAAAAAAAAGAAAATTTTTAAACAACTTACTCCAAAGAAGAGTTGCATACATGGCCTTTGGCAAAAGAAACAAGGAATATACTGCACTAAGATGAAGAATAATGAACAAGATAACATTGCGCATCACAATAACACGAGGTGGCCGCTTTGGACTTGGATTTGTTTCAGCTACTAGAGCTTCCACTTGGTCTAAACCTAGACGATCTCCTTCATAGTCTGCATTTTCTGATGCATTGCGAGGAGCCATTATGACTGCTTTTACTGTTGAGGAAAAAAAAAAGAAGAAAACATAAATAATTATTTATTTTGTACTGGAATCTTACAGATCCAATATAAAATACTAAAGGACTAAGCAATCATATTGCTTGATGTGTTATTTAAGTGAGAGATTGATTTTAACCAGAATGTAGACATTTTTCAAATATTTAAAGATCTAAATGTTTGAGATCCTTGCTTCTAAGTATGTATATTATACACATAGTATAGGCAGAGAAAAACATGCATTTTGTAGCCTATGCAGTTCATTGCTACCAGAACATTAAGATAAGGTATATATATATTACTAATATAGACCTATGACTAGATAGATAATTTAATTCAAATATAATGTGATGTTATACTGTCACTACACTAAATAGTGAATTTAGAAACTAAAATTTCTAGTTTAAATAAATATAGATCTCGAATCTAGATTGACTAGATCTAATAATTGCAGAGCTTTTGTCTCTCTACACTACTTTACAGACTAGGACTAGATGACTAGATCTATCTAACTACTAGATAAATAGATCTAACCTAACTAATACTACTATTACTAAGTATTATAACTACATGAATTTTTTATTAATTTCTAATAGTAGGCCTATGCCTACAGAATCTAGAAATAGTATTAGAGAGGGTTATTCATTGCACTTCTTTATCTTTAACCTAAATCTAAAATAAGATAGAAGTCTAGACTGTAGAATTTAATTCTAAATTAATGATACTGGTCCCGTGGATCCGCTACAATATGTCAATACTGACAATAGTAATCTACAAACATAGACCAAGATCTAGAATGTAGTAGTCTAGATCTAGAGAATCTAGTTTAGATGGTAGCTAGGTCTAGAATCTAGATCTACTGTATACTTATATAGATCTAAATCTAGATTCCTAGATCTAGGTCTATATAGATTCTAGATCCAGATTATTCTAGATCTAGACGTCTAGCTAAAATATGATGTTTTGAATCAATAGCGCTTCGATATTTTTGATTAAAATTAATATGGGAATTTTTATTTTTGCATACGACTTTTTTAAAGCTCCAAATTAATTTCATAGGAAAATAAAGTCACAATGGTGAATAAATGGTACCAACCCGCCACTCCCATCAGTCTCGCATTCTTCATTTGTAGGCTAGATCTAATTGCTTGATTCCAATCAACATATAGATCTGGGCACAATGTGTCTACACCACCTTTTCTGTTTTTTCCCCCCATAAGACGGTTTAGCGCGGGACCTCTGTCGAAGGTGCTGCTTAGCGTGACCTTCACCACCGCTCGTAAGCTAGTTTAGAGAGGGGGGAAAAAGACATGAAATGCGTAACGCGACGGGTTAAATTCGTATTTGCGTTCTAGCTATTTTGGGAGATTTTGTGTAATGAATACGCATTTTGCGTAATGGTAGGCAGGTATGTATTAGCTATATATCTAGATACTTTTTAAAGATTTTTCACCTTGCGATTTTTTTTTAAACGCATTTGAAAAAAATTGTTTCAGCTGAAGGCGATTTTGATCCCAAAATATTTACAATTTTAAATATTTTGTTATTTTCTGCCATCACAACGTCACCATTTTGTCCATGCCTCTGACATTTCTTGTAGATCTAGATCTGATTGTTTATTTCATCAATATTTACATTTTAAACAAGTGAAGTTCATAAACAGAATTGAAAACATATTTGTGAGCTAGAAATTTACTACTACTACAAATACTAGATCTACTATTAATTTTCTTATTTAACAAGTAGATTTTCCTCCACAAAACTGAAATTCAACTTTTTAACTTTTTGAGCGGGGAGTGTGTGACTTGTGTCTCGCCGGCTGAGCCAGCAAGACGATCTCATCTCAATTGCTTCATGTCAACCAATCATGACCAATGTCCAATGTTACATTATAATAAAAATAATGACACACAAAAAATCATAAATTTCTAACTCACTAACTGTCAAACATTTACGTCTTAGTCATAATTTGTATACCATTGACATGTTTTTTTAAAGTATTTTATTTATTTAATGATGTAATAACGAAAAATTTTTTTTTTCAAATTTATTTCACCTTTAGTAGCCTTTACTCTAAACTCTAACAAGATTTCTTGAATGTCTTGATTAAAATTAAAGTCTAGAATAATTATACTTATTATAGCCTAATTAAAGCATTTAGATCTAGATCTATATTATAATATAAATTATAGTGACAATAGTCTAGAAACTTAGACTCTAGATCTACTTAGACTAGAGATGTAGACTCTAGATTGATTACCTTTTAAAGTGTATTATTCCAATAATACCACTGGCCACACTGGCAAAATTTTGAAATTTGCCAGCCAATTATCCAATACCGTCACAAAATGTCAAGTTTTTAACACTAACTTAAATTTACTAAATAGATCTAGATAACATACTAACTAGTTATAACCCTAGATCTAGATTGTATCATTTAGATTTTGCCTTAAAAAGATAGATCTAGCCTAATACTTTAAAACTAGACTAAAATCTAATCTAGATTAATTTTTTAAAATGTCTAAGCTTATCCTTGAAACAGCTGATCTTACTCCAACCGACTAGATGTGACTACAGTCAATAGCCAGTCGTTCATAGTGGCGTGATTGTTATGGGTCGAAAGATACCGGGACAAAAAATCGAATGGATAATACAATTACATGAATTTTAATTACTGAATATAAATTTCTGTAATTAATTTCTTTTTTACAAATATTTCTTTTTTCTAATAAGTTGTTTTTTTTTTTATTTTTGATTTTTCATTTCTCTCTGTAATATCAGAACATAAGGATTAATGATGTTCCTTTCGATTTCGTTTTCTTTTGTGTACTAAGACGTCTAAGAACTATGCTTTACTCTAGCGCCGCGGCTCTCAACCTGAGTAGCGACCCTTGGGTCTCGAATTACTAGATTACAAGATCTCGTGTTTGTATAAAACATAAGATGATAGTTTTCCCCCCCCCCCCTATTCTTACGTGTACAGCTTAAAATATTTACCTTACCTACTTCCAAAACAGTGGCGTAGCGTAAAGGGGGGAGAGGGAGGGGGAGCTTTTGAAAATCCCCCCGGGCCCCCACTTAGGGGGGCCCCCAAACGGGTGTCCGAAATTGTTTGTAAATACATAAATTAATATATTTTAGCGACAAATAGTGTCAACAGGTGTCTTTTTTTTCAACATTTATGGATTAAATTTATAACAACGACTAAATCTAGATCTAGTTCTATCAGTAAGTTGAATTTGTTGACATTTTAAAAATATTTTTCCGACAAAGAAAAGTTAAAGTTAGTTTTACATTTTAAAATGCAAATCTTTAATAGATTTGTTACCTATTTATTTTCCTTTCAAAAGAGATCAAACATATACTTGCATCAAAAACCAAGAATATTACTCTCTTTGTTGCCACGAACAGGGGCGTCCTTAGCAGTGCGCGGGGCCCTGAGCCGTAGGATAAAGTAAATATACCGGGCCTACCACATCACGCTAACCGGCTAATCTGTCTCCAATTCTGTAACAATAACAAGATAGTATGTCCGCCTTGACGCTGTGGGCCTTCCTTATTTTCGTTACAAAACATACAACATTGCGTAGCCATTGTTGGCTTACTATTGACCGCGCTATAAGTGCCATATATATATATTGTATTATAATTGTTGTGCATAAAGAAATATATTTCAACTTTAAAAAAGTTAAAAAATTACTCCCATGGCCATAGTCTATTGGGAAAAAAAACACATAGGCGGAAGCAACCAATTTAAATATTTTATTTTGTATATTAACATCGATATCCAATCGGATTTTATTGGGAAAATGTGTGGTGATCAAGTTTGTGACAATAAAATCTCCGATTGCGGCCCCAGGGCTTCAAGCGCGGGGCCTGGGGAGGCTGCCTCACTTGCCACCCCCTATGGTCGCTACTGGCCACGAATAAAACTGTACGATATATAGTGCTTTCCAGTATAACAGATCCAATAGTTATTCTTAATAATGCTAGAATTGTCCGTTATTCGGGTTGACCAGGGTGGGGCTACAAAACAGCGTGACGCATTGGTTAAACCTATGATAACGCAGCCAAAAATGAGTGGCCGTCTGTCTGACCTGCGGATATGTCTGTTAGGCATAAATCCAAAAGCAATATTTCTGAACTGTGATAATCACTCTCTCAACCTGGCAGCTTTTAATTCTGCTGAGAGAGATCCAACAATTGTCACCCTTTTTGGAACTGTACATGATTTGTTCACATTTTTTTTCCAGATTAACCCCAGAGATCCTTCCTTTTATTAATTTATTATCACATCCTTCCTTTTAAAGTTCTTTAGAATGATATCTACTAGGAACTTTAACGATTTACCACTTCTGGTTATCTTGACTGGCACAACAGGTTCTATAGACGTTGGTCTATAACTGTCTGTTTCGTTTTTTCAAACAGTTTACTGTTCGTTGCCTTCATCGGTATTATAGTACACATGGATATCTTCATCGAAACTCTTGTTCAAAAAGCGTTGATTTCTTCTGTATGTTTTCCCATCGTTTGTTTATGATGTAAGATCTGGGTGAGGAATCTTTTTTATGACATCTGCTTTCTGCCATGTTTGGCCTAGACGAACTCTCACCTTCTCTCCGACAGAGTAATCTTTAGGTAGTCTTGCTATTGCATCGTATTTCACTTTGCTTTTCATCTGTCGTTCGTTGAGTAATGTCTCTGCATTTTCAGTTACCGATGGTTTCTTCTTCTTCTTCTTCTTCTTCTTCTAACCAGCTTTTTTTACTGCTGAGCTGTCAGCTCTTTTGCAGACTGTGCCAAGGAAAAATACTGTGCTGTTTTTTTTCAGTTGCTCAGCACTGCCATAAAGGGTGTTGGTTATGTTGGGCTGTAGTGGTAGTAGGGTCTGCCTAAGGTGGATTAGGAGGGGGCATTCAAAAAGGATATGGTTTACAGTTTCATAAGGGTGGGAGCAGTGTCTACAAAGTGGGAGTTGTGTGGGATTTATTTTATTGAGATGATAATTTAAATGTGGTGTATGTCCTGTTCTTAGTTGGAAGATTGTACATTGCTCTTTGCGGGGGAGGAAGTTAATACCGATGGTTTCAATAGTTTGGGATCAGTTGGAATGATGTCCCTGAGTCTTCTACTTATCAGCAGTTGTAATGCTAATCGGAGTATTTCTATACTCAAGCATAGCAAGATATGGATCTTTCCCACTTCCGTACACTTTGAATCCTTTTGCTTTCGCACAAAACATAAACAATAAATAAATTGAAACCCTTTCATGTTTTCTGCAAAATGATGAGAAACGGACGAAACTGATCATTCAATCCATCGAAAAAGCAAAAGAAGGTAGTGAATACTATGGATTCCAATCAAAACAACCAGAAGAAAGAAAAGACTTGATGGGAAGTTGAGTTCTATTGTAGGACTGTCAATAGAGCTGCTATTCAAACGTGTTGCAACAGAAGTGGTGGACAGATTACAAAGGCTGGAAAAAAATGGATATCTTTGGGTTTCTTCTTGAACCAAGACACCTGTTGGATGATGACACGCTTATGACAAACTGTGTTACTTTTTGCTGTTTGTATGATGAAATAAATGGCAAATCGCTTGTTCAATGATGTCATTGATGTACGAGCAGTTTTCATCAACAAACCAGTAATACAATCCACAATAGACATATTGCGGAAACAGGCTTCATATGGTAATTACGTGTGCTCAAACCTTGCAACCTCCTCCGAATACTGTTAACTCAAGCCACTTCCATTGCGTCATTCTCAAAGCTCATTAAGTTCATCAAAAACTATCACAGGAGCATAATGATGCAAGAAAGGCTTATCATGGCTTTGAGTCAGTGAAGTCACAAATACTAGAAAGTATCGATGTAGATGATATTATAGATGTCTTTGCTGCATAGAATGCACGACGTGAAGCGATATGAATTGAGATTTGTCACAAGTGCATTATTTAGCTAATAAACAACGGTATTTTTCATTAAAAGAGTCTAAATGATTTTTTTTTAAGTCTACTGATATACTGAACCAATTTGATCTTGGGCTTATATATTTTCTGCGTACATTATGTCATGTCATGTATGTAGAATGTCAAAATGCAAGGAGCCCCCAAAGAGGTCGATCCCCCCGGGCCCCCGAATCCCTAGCTACGCCCCTGTTCCAAAAATTAATATTTATAATCATAGAATGTAGATATAGTTTAGTATGACATAAACTAGGGACATAGGCCGCGACAAGGAATGATAGGGTACTCTGTATTTAGGAATTTCACTCAATACAGCAGAGAGCAATGAGCAGTGATAACCAAAATAAATGCGGCAAAAATGTAGAAAATCCCCTATAAAAAAAAAGGTTGAAATAAAATCTTTACCTATGGTAAGGTAAATTGATTGGTACTGACAACACAATAATTTGTTTTATAAAGACATGGTTTACAGATGTCAGTTAAAAAAAAAAAAGATAATTTATACGCCGTACGCATTTCATGTGTCAGTCTACTCTACTGAGTTACTGTTACCATGGGCGCTCGCAGGGAGGGGGTGCAAAGGGGTGCACGCACCCCCTTGGATTCTGAGTAGCCAAATATTTTTTTTCTAGGAAACCTCAGCTTTTTAGCTTTGGACATCAGTTGTCAAGCCAAATTTTAGTAATTTTTTCGCACCACCAAATCAATTAACTTCTAAGTAGCAGCTGAATATGTAGTGCTTCCACTGATTAAGGTAGTATATAGATTATCATTATAAATTAGCCCAGGCGTATGGAATGGATGGCTAACCATGTACGTAGGCTACGTGCTTCTAAATTGTGAGTAGCCACATCGAGACAATTTTTAAAAAAAATATTTTCTAATGAAATACATCATCCAGATGTGTTTTTTTTTTATTACGTAGATATAGATTTAGTCAGAAACCATGGGGGTGCAAGTGCACCTCCATGTATCCCCCTACTCCCATGCATTATTGATTCAAAAGTTAAATAAATTAATGTTCAGGAAAACTGTGCGCATCATCTTCTAAGTGTATATCTATAGGCCTATCATTGGACTATTGTTAAGAGTAGTAACTTAACAAGTAGTTCTTCCACTGAAGTACAGCGTTGTAAAGATACGCTATTACTGTAACTAGATTAGGCCAATCTGTAGTTCATGTCCGACCATGTAAGATTTACTATAGGCTTGGACTTCTCTGCACTATAAAGGGTGTCTAAAGCATGTTAGTCGCTACGATTTGTTTTCATTTGCACATAGCTATAGTTATTATGAATGCCACAAGATCGACTTTCACAAGACATTCTGAATGTTGATTTAACAGAAGGCAGAGATCCGCTCGTCGTCCACTGCTAAACTATACTGATGTATGCACGCAACATAAAGCTCTTCAAAATCGGCCCTAGCAGC
>JADKLZ010003886.1:3168477-3185211 GCA_021533235.1 Biomphalaria straminea | reverse complement strand
AAAAAAAAATGCCCCCCCCCTCACTCCAAAGTTTTGGATCCGCTACTGCTTGCGCCCATGACTGTTACACCTGCGTTACTGTTATTGGTGTTGATTTGGAGCCATTTTTTTTTATTATTTCCTATTAGGAAATCCTGAATGTGGGCGATTGGTCAAAATTTGTGATTTTTTCGGCATTGATTTGCATACCATACCGGTATGCTGAAGAAGTCTTGTCTATGCACATCACTAAGTCAGCTAATTCGTCTTCTGTCCCTGCCAAACCATTTATAATCTATGTCATCTGCAAAGCACAATTTAGTAAATTTTTTCTTCTTCCAGAACCTTCGTAGCTCTATTCCATTATCCTTTCAAGGAAGATATTGAAAAGAGTTGGTGATAGTAGCCAGCCTTGTCTAATTCCAACTGTGGTTTTCAACCAAACTCCAATGTTGTTGAAGTACATTGCACTAGTGTTGTGTCTGTTTTTATGTGTGTTTCTGTTGTGTTGTCTTTATAATAGAAAAGAGTAATTGTAATGACAACAAATTTCCATAAGGACCTTTAAATAAATGCAGAAAGAAACAACAAATTATAACCAATAGCCAACAGGGCTTTTATTAGGGGAATCAGTAGGCCTATTGGGGGTGAAAAGCTAACTAGCATTAACAGGTTCATACCTTGGAGCTATTGTCTCGGATGAGGGAAAAAAAAAAGGTCTTAGCCCTCAGCACCGAAATCAGACTGATGACAGGTCATGGCCACATTTTTATATGCTTGTGAGTCTTGAACGCTGACTGCAGAGCTAGAGATGAGGATCCTAGCAATGGAATTAAGATGCTACAGAAGGATCAACATAAAAGAATGGATAGGCCTGCCATTGAAAGAGGTTCTAAACAAGGCAAAGGATAGAGAGGAATGGAAAAAGACATGTCTACAAGTCTTGCTTGGTGCCCCAATGGTCCAACAGACTAAGGGATATGTGAAGTCTTAGTCTTAAAGAAGTTTCAACCATCACAGATGATCTTTCTCTTCCTTGGGAGAAATTAGAGTGACTATCTAATGGTGCTACACAAGTGTGGTTGACAGCAAGAGTTATTAGAAAAGTTGTCAGATCAAATGTAAACGAGTCCCTGTAGCTTCTTTTAAATAGTAGCCAACAAAATCTATGTGGCAAGGTCTTCAATCTGGACAAATAAGGTAGCAACTATACATAAAACACTGAACCATAATCTTCAAATAAAACATAATAAAATACTTAGAAGTTAGAGAGACACAAAGATAAAGGCACATTCTTATTGCATATGCTATGATAAATTTGTACAAATACTTCCTCTTCCCTAGAGCTATTAGAGAATGGAATGGGTGGCATGAATCAGCCAGGAAAACCGACATGGCATTGATTATTGTGCATGACTAGATTGACCTAGTGACACCCGTAGGACATAATCATCTTCTTTTTTGAAGTAAATCTGTATTTTATAAAATAAGATGAAATATACCAGTAATACTAAAAAATATCCATAGTCTCATATTTACATATTATATTATAGTTGAACTATGGGGATGCAGTGGCTGAGTGGTTAAGGGCTTGGCTTCCAAACCTGGAGGTCCTGGGTTCAATCTCTGTGAAGACTAGGACTTTGATTTTTTTTTTTTAGATTTTTAGTGTGGCCCTTAGTCCATTCAACTCTAATGATAGCTTACTTCAGATGACCTTATCTGCCCTATAGATCACAAGGTCTGAAAGGGGAACTTTACTTGGGTGAACTACAAACACATATATTAAGAATATTTTAATAAATTTCTCTATAAAGTTAATAACAAATGTACATAATCTTTATAATAATACAAATCTCATAAATATCATTTCTTACCCCTTACCAACATTCAAACTTTAAAAGAATTTTAATGTCTATTTAGAACCATCAATCCTTGATACTGATGCTGCCTTACGAAATTCCAACATCTTTTGATTGTTCTTTTCAAGTTAAAGTTAAGGCTGATAAGTTAAAACTTCATCCCACAACCACTTATTCATTAAAGTTTTAAATATCATCATGTCCTCTTTGATTTTCTGGCCTGGTAAGGAGAGTCGCAGAAAGAAAAAGCCTTAAGATTTCACTCATACTTTTGGCAGGAAAATGACAGTAATAATTGAATGCTTTGAAACATTATTGAAAGACCTACTAGCATTAAAACACAGGCACAAATGACAAACCTACTCTTCTTACAAGCACAATAACACAGTATAATATCTGAATGAAATTAAACTACAAGGTGTTTCATTTTTATATTGTGCATGGAGTGGCCATTCATGTGACCAGCAGATTATAGAAATTTCATCATTTTCAGACCATTTAGGGATTTGTTTTTGCTGACAAAGGATTTAATATTTCTTCAAGCATTTCCTTACAGCACTCAGAAATAAAAATTTCTGCTTTTACTAAAAGAAAACAGTTGACTGCTCTAGATGTGGAGCAAACTAGAAAGTTAGTGCCTCTGAGAATTCATGTTGAAAGAGAATAGTACAAAAACACTGTTTACAATATTGCAGGACACTGCAACTAGAACCTTTTTTTTTCTGCAAAACAGAAAGTGTTCTTACTCGGGGCAGAACACTGGATAAGATTTGCTTCTGCCAGATAAATGTATGTCCCTCTGAGATACCATTAGATTAAATTTATATAGAAAATTATTTTTTTTTTTTGAAAATTAAATCTGTATTGGAAATAATATTTTGATATATACCGTTCCATATATTTTTATTTATATTATGCGATCTCCCAATAAATGGATTGAATATTGCTATAAAACTTCAGATAGATTTTTCAAATGACAAATTATTACAATAAAATGAACTTTAACTTCGAAATACATTACTGATAAGAGGATTATGAGTAACATACATCCAATTATTTTATGAAGCCAAATGTTAAATTCAATATGAGTACACAATTTTCAAATAAAACAGTTATCAAATTAATTCCAGAACATGCTATTCACAAGATGAAATGAAAATTTGAGTTTTAACTTGGTAATAATGTCAACTGTTTGACAAGAGTGTCCATTAATTTATAATAATTTTCATTTGTAAATAAAATAATTCCACAGGATTTTCAATGTTGAGAAATCATTCTTGATACTGAGGTAAAACTGACAATGTTACAGAATTGCATCCATCTTTACGAAAAATCTCAATGAGTGTATTTTGTTTAACACATTTCAGATTTTCCTTCAGATTCAGAAGATAATTACATCCTAGCTCAAACCTCCTGCAATACGACAGGGGATGGCAGCTGGCAGGGTTTGAACATGTGACTTTGTTTGTGACAACCGAACGTCAGTCCAAAGTAAATACAACATAACCAGGCTGCCATCCAGTGGCTATAATTGTGGAATTATTAATTGCTTTTTTACAATGCAGACTAGTTTGATATAGGTAAAATTGAATTGAAAAGATGCAGTAAACCATTGTTTAAAAAATGTCTTATTTATGAATAAATAGGACATCGTGAATGAAATTTAGGGAAATACTGTTTGATGCAAGCAGGGCTTCCTCTTAGTTCTTTAAAAAAATTACAAAAAAATACTTAGTTTATTAATTTGCCCAAAATCTTTTGTGATAATGTTATTATTAAACAAATAATTTAGTGCACATATTACAGTGACTTTCTGTCAGGTTCTCTGCAAACACTGCACAATATGAGACAACCAATTCAAAGAACTTGACAACTTGGGCTCCAAATAACTTGATTCTTTAATGTGTAATAAATTCACTGCCAATACTGTACAGTTGGCAACATGATACACTGACTGTGCAAAGGCTTCAACTTCACCATAGGTAATGTACTGCTGTACCAAACTCTACTGGCTCCTCTGTTTCATCCTGGATTA
This sequence comes from Biomphalaria straminea, assembly GCA_021533235.1. NCBI lineage: Eukaryota > Metazoa > Mollusca > Gastropoda > Planorbidae > Biomphalaria > Biomphalaria straminea. Next base: position 3,181,335 of record JADKLZ010003886.1, on the reverse strand, counting down.
CATGTACTGGAATGAATCTCAATAGTGTTAAACACCTTTGCTCTTTATACTGGGTAGCCAAAGGTCTTCTTGAATAAGGTTGAATTTCCCTAATGAGTCTTTTCTAGATGATCAAATGACCCATATTATGGATGATTTACAAGTGTTCAAATAAAAGTATCACTCATTACAGTTATCAGTCACATAGCACTGGCCTGTGTCATCTGTGTTGACTGATTGCACACTTTGTTACCCCTCCCTCCCCACAATGTTAACACATAACAATGTAAAAAAAATAGTTTCTTTTTTTTTAATGAAAAATATTTTTGACAAAAAAACAACAACCGAAAACCACAAGTGTTTAAGCTAAACTACTTTATTTCCTTGACTTTAAAAGCATCTACCCTAACAAGCTTTTTCTCTCTTATGCAAGTCCAAAGCCAGTCAGTTGATACAACAGGAACCGTTTCATTTGTGTGACCAACCTAGAAAAGTTTGAGTAATAGTGATTATAAAAAAAAATAATAGCATAATTAAAACCTATGAACATTCAATTATAAATATTTCAAAATTGTAATTGTGACATCTAGTTCCAATAACATATAGACAAGTTTCACTATCATGTTTTACATGCTTCAGATGTTCCTTAAGAATCCAAACCTTTGCAGAAAAGCGGGCTTCAAACTTGGGACCATCAAGATGACAGTCCAGAGGGCATAACCACATGACCAGGAAGCATTCATAATAAATCATATATACCTCTAAATCCTAAACATCAACAGCTGAATCACAAAGAAAAATCTTCTGTCATTTACTATTGAAAATTCAAACAACCAATGAGTAAAACTTACCCCATGCAAGTGCAACAGAAATAGTCAAGGTGTTGAAAGTTTTTAAGAGTCGATTAACTCAATTGTAATGAAGAAGAAAAGTTACCCACTTTTACATCTACCATTTCATGTTTAAAACTTAGATAAAATGGTTCTAAACTGAGGATAGGCCTACACACACATCACTTTGAACAAAGTCTCTGGTCTCTGATGGTGTTAATTTTCTATAGCACCACTTGAAGACCATAATTTGACAAAAAAAATTCTATTCTCAGCAAAAATACAGATTAATTAAGTAGCTCTACTCATCAAATCCAGATATTGAAGCAGGAAATCTATTTAAAAAAAAAGAAAATCTGTAAGTTACCAATCCTTACTAAAACTATGGTACTGTGTCTGGTAGAAAATTTCACTTTCAGATCTTGCGATCTATGGGACAGAAGATGTAAAGATAAACTGTTTCTATGGCCCATGGTGAATGAGGGTCTCATGTGGCCAACACAATGACCGACCATCTTTACTTTCCTTAACTAATGTCATGTACCCATTAGAGCTGGGCGGACTCAAAGACACCATAAAGATCCCAAAATTAAAAATTACAGTTCTTATGAGGATTCAAACCCAAGACCACTTGGTTGGGAAGTCAAGCAATTTACTAGTCAGCCACCTTGTGTGGTACAGTTGAGGCAAATTATTTTTATTTAGTTTGCTGAATATAGGTCAATATTTTTTGGAAATTATTTGAAAGTTTTCCAGGCTGGTAATGACTGAATGTTTTTTTCTGAAGAACTTTTTTTTTTTTACTTTCTCTAAATTGCAGGCATTTACATTATGAGTATAAATAATGCGAAATACAAAAAAAAAAAACAATTTGCATAAAAAAACTTCTGCTTTTTATTTGGATATTTCTTTTTTGTAAGAAAACTTTGTGGTATGTATCTATCTACAATCACAATCACCTGCTAGTAAGGCCTAACGAAATCATCTGATTCTTTCTAGTAATACCTACTTTTAATATTTCTTCTTTTCTTGAAATTTATATCAATATTTTGTTTTTTAAATGAATCTATATTGAAATCAATTCATTATTTGACTTCTCTTTAGTGCCTAATCTTTTCTCTTTTAGAATTCATATTTAGTTATGATTTAAATTGTAACTACATCATTTATTATCGAATCTAGTTAGTTTGTTATGAGGACTAAATGTATAAGAGTGAACAATTTATACTAATATGGTAATCAAAATATACATGAAAGGCAGAAACTTACATTTTAATAACTACTAGTCGACCGGCGGCATACCATACGCCGCTATTTTGCAGGGCAGGCTTTAGGCACTCCAACATATGCGACCGCAGTGGGTCCCGCACTTTCTTTGGACCCGTGCTAATTTTTAGGTGTATAAATTATTAAATTGAACCATTTTATAACATGATATAACAGATTTCCCGTGCTAACGTCAAACCTGAGAGCAGTATCTATCTGTGTATTGTTGTTCTAGTTTCAGGAGTCTTACGACACAATATAATCTCTTCCGGCTTCCACTTTTTTAACCTCCCATTCACTACACAAATTCATAAGATAGTTTTATGAAACAAAAATGTGTGCATTGCAATTGTGTGTACTTTATTTTATGTCTATAAATTGTGTTTAGTCTCTAAGACTGATGATCATGCAATTTTTTAATTTTCCATAATTTGGAAATCCGAATTCAATAGTAGATATATGGGAGAGAACCAATAGCGAACGCTTTTGTGCCAGTTTTCAGTTTAGAATTTATAACTCCGCAATGGTTAAACTTATTTAAAAAATGAAAACATCTGCGGAATTCTCAGCTATTCGGCGATAAAACTAAAGTTGACTCTTTACTCCATGTCAGCTATTAAATTTATAATTTAAGTCAACGTGAGGTATGGTCGGACCTAATCAGCGAACGCAATTTCTTGCAGGAGCCATAATGAGCGAAAGGCCGTAAAAAAATAGCGAAATAGCATGTAAAAGTATAGGAAATTAAGCTTCAATTAGTTCTATCATCTAACTTCTTACATGAAGCATTATAAATATTGTCCTCCTTGTGGCATAAGGCCTAAATTTGTGTTCACTTTTCTCGTGCTCCACATCTTCTTTCTCTGCTTGGAACTTGCGATTAAATATTTTTTTTAAAGAAAGAAACTACAAAATTCTATCTCACCTCCTCCCTATAGGCTAGTCCACATCGTTTTACTCTCCATTTCATAAACTTTCGACTAGTTTTTTTTTAGGAACACATGTTCAGTGCATTATATCACCATCAACTCGATCTCCGCTCCCCCTTCCACACATGCGCGCGATGAATGACCCAAAGGTAGATCCCGAATACGATGGATTGATGATGTTTGGAGGCAGATCTACAACAGCTTGGAGGTTGTTCGTAAATGACGTCACGCAAAAATGACCTTTTTGACCCCCTCCCCCCTTGTTACAAATTCTCAGACCACCCCTTCAACCTGTGCGTCATGTTACAAAATAAAAAAAATATTTATTTCAAATTATTTATTTCTCATCAATTTTTTCCCAAAGAGGTTTCATGTGCTCATAGATAGTATACACAGAAAGAATTTTTTATTCTGCTTGAGGAGATGACTCAAAAATTAAACTGTCTTCAATGAGATCTTCATCTATCCATTCCACACTTATCTCCTCACCTCATTTCCCAAAACTACAAGAACTTCGTTGTCTTTTTTTTAATGATATTTTCAGTTAAACTCCTCAAACAAGACTGAAATATCTCTATTTTCAATGTTTTTTTTATTTGAGAATAAAACTACCTGAGAAGTTCATGTTGAAATGAGTACCTATTTTTCGAAGATTTTTGAAGATTAAAAAAAAATATTTCATGTGTTTTTTCTGAATTTTAAATTTGTGACGTCTCAGAATTGCTAACCCCCCTTTTCCCCCTTGTACAAAGTGGAACCTTTTCTCAACCCCCCTAGAGCGTGACGTCATTTACGAACCACCCCTTGAGTTTCGTGGGTGGAGACGAAATTTAAGGCTCAGGAGAGATATTGTAATTTTATACATGTATACTATATGGTAATTCTTATACGTATTACTAAATATATATATACTATAGTTCGCATTTTTTCAGCTCCTGAAATCGAATATTTTCTCCTGGAAAACTCCTGAAATCCTAATGTTATGGGGTGGGGAACCCTGTGAAAATGAATTCTGCACTTCTTTTAAACATTTGCACATATTAATATCATTAATTAGTAACAAAAGGTTAACCAGCCAGTTAAAAAAAAAAGGAGGACGTCAAAAAGCCCCCCATCCCCCCCGACCCCGTAGGGCCTATAAGCTCTGTTAAGATCAACTGAGGCGTAATTTCACCATCACTGGCATATTAAGTAACTGCCAGCATATGGCTTCCGAGAGACTGTTGGAGAGCTGAGAGTCAAACATTGTTGACGGAAAGAAAATGCGGGAAAATATGCTGGTCGCTGTCGCAGATGGGCTTGCGTAGTCATGTGAAACATGTACTGCACTCATCCTTAACCTTCGAAATCGAAGATGTTGCCATTCATATAAAAAAAAGGTCAATTATTTTAATATTTAATTTACAAACAATAACAATAGATAAGACAAAAAGAAAAAACAGATTAAATCAGTCACTAAATTATCAATAATGGCTTTTACGCTTATTATAGGGGTGTTCGCTAAATAGGTTTTCAGTTAAAAAGGTAATTTTGCGCGAACACCCCATAATATTTTATTTTCAACGGAATTAATAGCCTTGGCTATTCTAGCTAACTATTTTCTCATCTATTTAGAAGCATAATATGTGATTTTTTTTCGTCCGATGACCATTGGTGCTTTAAAATCGCCTTAAGTTCAAACCTATTCTCGTTTATCCCGAAATGTTTTGACAATGAAATTTTCATACATGTCAATTTGACCTTCAGCTATGCTTTACTGCATGAAGGAAAACGAAAGTGAATATGTGGGGAATGTAGAAAAATGGAGTCTTTGTAATACCAATTTAATAGTTCAGCAGTTACTTTCGAAAAAAATTAGAATGGATAAAAATACGGGGAGGTGTCACTTTATATGCCATTTCGCTGATGGGCCTTTACTATATATATACATGTTTTCAAGTTACATGAAGTTACTTCCTTTTTCCAGTCTATATTTATTTATGTCTATGCTATTTTGTGAATGAAAATAGTGCGGATTGGGATGCACCAGGTTCATTCACACCGTGCTGCGCAATGGGATCTTCCCATTTACTTGTTTGAAGTTTACTCCTTTGACCTTTTACTTTGAGGATTATATATATAGATAAGCTATTTTAGTGAAAGCAGAGTTTATAGTTTGTATTGAAAGACAATGTATTAATAGATATATATATTTTTTTATTAATGCAAAAATAGAGGTAAATATTTTAATGATGACATGAAGGGATAAGAGATATAATGCTTGCTGGTATTTTGGGGTAGCTGACTCCCTCTTGCAGTCAAAATGGGACTCCCTTGCATCCATGTACAATCATGATGGAGCCTCAACTAGGCCTAAATATTTTGTCACACTAACCTTGCTTGAGCCTATAATATGAGTGGCAGAATTCACATCATATTCACGCACTAAGTCTCCATCAAAAGCTATGGTGTAGCGTTTTAGTTGTTTGTAGTCAGGAGTGTCACATGGAAGGAAAATTTTACAACCATGAAAGATGTTCAACAGCTTCTAAAAAAAACAACAAAATTAGTTAGTCAATTGTTTGTAAGATTAGTAAGGAAATTATCTTTAAACCATACTTGTATACATATATCATAATATTCTATTATTTTGTTTCATTGTTGTTAATATGAAAACTTTTCAAGAACTGACAAAAAACATACAAAAGTCCTTTACAAAATATTAGTTAAACACCATAGTTTAGATTTAAAAAAAAAAGAATTAAAAATAAAATAAAAAGATTTACTGCTGCAGGGATGAGAAACTGTATAGAAAAAATATATAAATAAACCCCGCTAAACCAAAATTTTACTAGATTTATTAGTGCACACAAAAATTCCATACCAACATTACAAATGAACCTGGCCTTAGGCTAATCTGCAAAGGTGTGGGAGGAGGTTTGGCACTAAAATGTGGAGCAAATATGGCCGGTAGACATGCAGAAAAGTCCTGCTGCCCACAAACAAAATCCCTATCTATAAGTTAATGACTGCACTGCCTTGTGTACCCTAGTAAGGTCTAGGATAAAGAAGTTTTGGCTCCTTTTCGGGGAAGGGACAGTGCTTTCTCTAACTAAGTCCTGCAGCCACCTAACTCCAAATTGCTATGGTTCTCCATCCCTCTAGATCTGCTCAGCATGGAAGAGAGGCGAGTGCTGATGTATACAACCAAGACTTTCCCCCAAAGATGGAGAGGTCACTCTCTTGAAGTTGCAAAGGAAAACAATAGTTTCTAGAGACACACAATTTCGAAAATGCAGTGATAAAACACCTCCTCTTAACAAATAGAACAAACTTATTTACATATGAGTACCATCCATCTACACCTGATAAATATAAAACACATATTTCTTTAAAATGACATGGAGATAAACATTGTCTTTTTCATTTGTTTGTAAATATAGAAATATATCAGTTTTCAGTTTTTTCCATAAATACACTTTTCTTTTCTAGAATTCTAGCAGTTGAAGAAGCAATAGTTCATGTTGATCATACAATGTGTTTCAAATAACTCAAGTACAAATATCCTTTTATTGAACATTTGGGAAAAAAAGTTAATTAATTTATTAATATGAGTTTGATTAATCTGGGCTAAGATTGATTGTACAAGGCTGCTCAGGATTACAGAGTCCATTCTGAGTACTTTCTTTACTTAATTAAACAACACTAACTATTATCTCTAGCAGGAACAGCATGTTAACTAAGTCATTTCTATACTAAATGAAAAATGTGATAATACAAAGCTCTGCTGTTACCAGGCAGTAAAATTTAAAAACTGTTGCCAGGTACTTAGGTAACAGCTTACAATCTTCAAGATGCCTACCTTTTTGGTTTCTGCTGCATTTTCTTGATTGATTTCTAAAGGACGTTTTCTACTTTTCGGTTGGCTAACTAAATGACAGTCATTTTCAGAAGTTTTTTCTTGTGTTATAGTGTTTTTAGCTCCAATAGCTTTCATTAAATTTAAATCAGTTTTTTTTTTAGAGCATTCGAATAGTTTCTACAAGGAACAAATATAAAGAAATATTATAATGATATAATTAATTGCAGACAAATAGGCAAAATGGACCTCATTTACCAAAATGAACTGTCACAGGATAACCATTAATGAAACAATGAAAAATACAATCATAACCATTGTTGATTTGAATTAGGTCACAAGTTGTATGGAAGAGATAGGGATCATTTGTCCCAGTGTTGTTTGTTTATGATGGTGAATGAGATCCATTGTTGACTTTTCAATGGGCTTAGACCTAATACCAATCATAAAATACCTATAGACAACTTTATTTATATTTTTACATTTCTTTACCTTTAATCTTGGTAAATCTGTGGCTTCCTTCCAAGTTTTATCATCCCTAAATTTTTGGACTCTAGGAAATCGAATAGATATTCCATGAGCAGTGTGTAGTTCTGACTGACTAAACTCTGCACCAATAATTTCCCAAACTGGTGATTTAGTTGGATCTTTCACTACAAAATCTGGACAGAGAGGCTTATTGAGTTCAAGCCACTGAGGAACCTGTTTATGGAATTAAAAACTGATTAAGAACCTTGTTTAAAGAAATAATGTGTATAAGAAACCATTTGTTTGTAATGTCAGACATGTATTAAAGAAATAGTCCCAAAGTCATTGAGGTACATATTTGAATGTCAAACAACTAATTAAGAAACCTTTTCAATCTAAAACATGCAGTCATCATCAATTGACTATCGAAACAGAAAGAGCAATCTATATATATATATATACATCTATACACAGTACTGGCTATATGGGCATTCAGGCAAATGCCCGGTGGGTCAGTATCCAATGGCCTGGTGAGCTGCCCAATGGGCCACAATGCATGGCATTGTAAACGTTATTTGCCCTCTCCTTATCTTTTATTGTGATTCTTTACAGATTTTATTTTGTAATACAAGCCATAAGTTTCGTAGTAATGAATTCACCTAATGCCCTATACCATAATTGTATTTGAAGACATTAACAAACAATATAAGTTGTACATTTTTAAGTCATAAAGAAAGCACATAAGCATGAAAATATTCATGGGGATCTATAACAGGACTTAGAAATTAGAAAACTATTAAGGAATCTCATGATGTTATAAAGTAGTCTATAGTTCTACTATTACCAAAGTTTACTTGTAGACTGTGCCCCCAATCACGTGCTTTACATTATTGGGTTGGTTGCAGGGTTTTCCTGCTACAAAATCATTCACAAAATCATAAACAGAATATAAGCAACTATGGATTGAAAAAGAAACTTAAAAGAAGAAGAAATGTTGAAAGTTAAAAGCAACTTTTGCTGGAATACTATGCCAAACAATGCAGTAGAATTATTAGTTTCCTCCAAAGACATTTAAGCACAAACAACTCAGGAATAATGAGTTGTTATGATAGTTAAGGTAAAAAAGGAACATTCACAACACTATTTACTCCTGGAGATCAAGCCACATAGAAACACTAGCTCATGTTCTAGATGATGCAGGCTTAAACCCTCAAATTTTTGAATATGCCTTTGAAACAGTAAATTCGAATTTCTCCAGTACCTGGGACCAAAAGGTGTTGGTTCACTAAAAAGTCTAACTAAATCTCTAAAAATTCAAATTGAAATATTACAATTTTCATTTCCTTGCATTTAGAAAAGGTTAATATACAAATTGTGATTTTTAGCTTGAAAGGTACAAAGTGTAAATTTAAAGTTGTAGAAAGTTTGTGAAATAATTCACAGAATGGCATGATGTAACACAGAACACCTGGGTTAGGTTGAAGTACTATATTACTACTACCATATATTGAACAGGTATTTTTGTTGAAATGCGTTGAGAATATAATCTCATTGAATAATATAAATCTTATATTAAGTTTATTTAAGTATTACCTAGATGTCATAAAAAATGTGTCACAGGTTTATCAAGAGGTGACCCCCCTAACTTAAAGTTTGAAACCTCCATAGAATTGTAAACAAAGTAAAAGCAATCTGTGCCCTTGTGTGTTTTCATTACTAAAAGCATCAATAATTAATTTACACAGTGAAGTTTTTATTTCAAACTCAAACAAAATTTATATAAATTTAGTAAAATAGGTCTTGATGTCCCAGATAAAGTGCCTTTCTTATTATTATCAGGTGCGCGGTGGCTGAGTTGTTAAGTGCTCTGGTTCCCAACCTGAAGTCCTGGTTCAAATCACGGTGAAGGCTGGGATTTCGAATTTCAGGATTTTTATGGCGTCCCCGAGTCCACCCAGCTCTAATGGTTACCTGACTTTAGCTGGGGAAAGTAAAGGCGCTTGGTGTTTGTGCTGGCCACATGTCACCCTGCTCGTTAACCATTGACCATAGAAAACAGATGACCTTAACATATTCTGGCCCATAGATCGCAAAGTCTGAAAGGGGAAACTTTTTTAAAATTTTATTTTATCAAGTTTGATATAGAAATACTTTTTTGTTAAAGTTCATAGGAATTGTTTTTTCATTGTTTGTGATACCTTCTCATGACAATGAACAAGTCTTGATCTAGATCTAGTTCTTGTGTAGATGAAAATCTACTCTAGATTTAAATTTATATCTCAATCTAATTGCAAATATTGTTCTTGATGCATTTTAAGTCACAAAGCTGCACCTTTTAGTCTATGATTAGGTACTGTAGCAGGCAATTATGTCTACTATATTTTTAAAGGATTGGTGAACACACACACACACACACACAAGCCTAACAGATCTATTTGTGGTTACAGAAAACTAGTTTGCAAATCACAGAATAACTAATAATATCTTTCCAGTTCAAAAAAAAGGTTGCATTTCAGCGTGTATTGAAACAAAGCTATATTTTTAATATTTGTCGTCGCTACGTAACAATAATGAAGCTGATGCTGACTTTCACCAAGAATATGTGCTATAAGAAAACTTTAGTAGATTGCTGGTGGACAACAACTTTGTCTGCATGAGAAGTGGAAAAAAAATATGCGAAACACTGCACTCATCAAAGACGTTGCCACTATTATTATTAGGTTACAAATGAAACTATTGTAATTTTTATTGAATTTAATTGTTTTTAACAGAGACCCTTAAAAATAGTAATTTATCAAATCTGTACAAATGTTTTGCACAATTTTTGTCCACACATCTAGAAGATAAAGACTTCATGTGTTCCTAACCCCATCAAATAATCAAACTTTGAAATTAGGAAAACCATTATCCATTAATATTAAATGATTTTCAGAGTTTCATTTTAAAATGACAAACTATAAAAGTAAAGCAATAAAGACTATTAAAACATAATATATATATATATATATATATGCCAGTTGGACTGTCTTTTGGTCATCTCATTAGTCAGGGTTCATACCCTGCCTGCTTCCTCTGTTGTTTTGCAGAAAGTTTGGACTAGGAAGTAGATTATCTTTAAGTATGAAGGAACATCCGAAAAATGTATAAGAATTTTGTTATTAGGAAGACCACTATATGACTGTATATAAAATAATTTTACTGCTTTTTTCTATATAATGTTACGAATCTCAGATTCCTATCTCAGGCTTCCGTAAACACTGCTAAACACATAACACAACACATCAAAGAAACTGACAACAAGAGCTCCAAATATAATCTGGTACTTTAATAATGGTAAAGTAAACAGCCAATACTAGACACAATTGGCAACATCAACAGCTACAAATGCTAACTGTACATCACCGTACTAAACTCTACTGTCTCTATCTCTTCTGGACACGTACATTCACTTCAGGACTCGACCAGGACCGACTTCATAAGGAGACTAACAGACCTGGTCTCCTCCGTGTCCTGTCTTGAACTGCTCGCCTACACACTCGGTCTCTGGTTTCTCCTACACACAGGCTTATGATCAGCTGACCATAACAGTGGTCACATTTGCGTGCAACGTTCATGCCAGTACAGTTCTTTCCCCTTCGATACAGCACGCTAAACTGTTTTGTTGGACTGTGTCACGTTTCAGCTGACTACACACAGTTAACCCTTTTGCGCCGCCAATAGGGCAATAGGGTTATAGCAATAATTAATAATAAATTAATAATAATTTAATGCCTAAATATAACTTACAAGATTCATATCTTTACTTATCTTGACCATATCAAGCTCTTTATTAAGTTCTTCAAGTTTTTTATCATCAAACCCTATGCCACATTTTGTTACTGTAACCCACCGTTGCTTATCAGGATCAAAAGTGCCCATTAGAAATATAGACATCATTCCACCTGTAATTTATCAAAGGCATTGATTAGAAAATGGACACCATGCTATTTTTTTATTAGTAATTTATTAAATATTTTTGTAACTCTCAGTATTTCATAAACATAATTTTATAAAAGAAAATAAGGAAAGAAAGTCAGCAATAGACATGTAGATACACATTTTTCATAGCAGTAATTTATTTTACAAGTATTAAGAATCTTCTGAAGAAACATGACCTCAAAAGAAAAGAAAGAGTTTATAAGAACAGAAATGATAATGCCTGACTCCTAACATGTACTTGACCACGGCTAAACATTATAAAGAATAAGCTAGGTCTTGTAGATTTACATTTATCTGACTATTTAGATTAAAAAATATTTTACTTGATATATTTACAATTTACAAAATTTAACTCCGCCATCTTTGCCGGTCCCAAGCTCGGGTGAAAAAGGAGGAGGGTTTGGCGTGGGGCTAGCGACCCCACCCTATAAAAAACACTACTGCTACAGAAACCGCAAACTTTAAACATAAGGAAAATCATACATGCGGCGAGGCGGCCAAACCTTGATGACGGTGTTGGACCAAACCCAAAAGGAAGTCCAATACCCGATACATGGCAAGCCCTTCAATGCAAAGAAGCCTACTCGTATAGGCATGTGGAACGTAAGAACCCTAAATCAATGCGGCAAACTGGCCCAACTTCTAAGAGAGTTTGGCTCCTACCGGCTGGACATCCTTGGAATCTGCGAGATGCAGTGGACATCAAGTGGGCAAACAGTTAATGATGGCAAAACCATAATATACCCAGGACACGATAAGGAACACATTGGTGGTGTAGGAATCATCATGTCTAAAATAGCAGCTTCAGCACTAATTGCTTGGAAGCCAGTCAGTGACCGCATCATTACAGCTCGACTCCAAACAAACCAAATTAAAATTACTATCATCCAAGTATATGCCCCTACAGAGGATGCAGAAGATACCATCAAAGATGATTTCTATAATCAACTTCAAACCACACTTGATGAAACACCCACTCATGACCTTATTTTACTGATGAGAGGACTTCAACGCCAAAATCATCTCTATTAGACATGCGGACCCACAGAGGAGCGGATATTAGCTCAGACCACTATCTTGTCAGTGGAAAATGTAAGCTCCGACTGAAACGCCAACCAAAACGAGCCACACGACCCCGCCCATTTAATGTAGACAAGCTTAAAGACTGCAATACTGCAGCACAGTTCCAACTGAAACTACAGTTGCAGATATACTGACCCTTGAAGAAGAGTGGGCCAACTTTAGAGATACCACTATTAAGTGCGCTGAAGAAATTATTGGAGGCGAGGTTCATACAAGGAACGGTGGATACAAGACAGAAAATGGAAACTGATCGATGAGAGGAAAGAGGCCAAACTTAGACGAGATCAGAAAAATGAAACACAGGATCGCAGCCTAGCGGAAGAAGCTTATAGGGAAGCAGACCTGAAAGTAAAGAGAAGCTGTCGGCGAGATAAACATGACTGGGTTGAACAGAAGGGTCAAGAGGCGCAAGCAGCCGCAAGCAGAAACGACACAAAAACTCTCCATCGTATTGTCCGAGATCTCACTGGAGCAAAGAGTGGACATG
>JADKLZ010003886.1:3148150-3168077 GCA_021533235.1 Biomphalaria straminea | reverse complement strand
GCTTGAAGAGTTGGACAAGTTCACTTACCTTGGCAGCATCATAACAAATGATGGGGATGCATACCATGCTGTAGTGTGCCGAATAGGAAAGGCAGGGAGCATCTTCCAAAGGCTGCAGCCTATCTGGACAAGCCAAGCCATTGGACTCGAGACAAAAATACACCTTCTCAACACAATTGTCATTCCAACTGCAACATATGCATGTGAGACATGGAAGTCATCTGTCAAAATTGAGAAGAGACTAAATGTGGCTCAAAAAAAATGGCTGAGACGGATTCTGAGAGTCAGTTACACAGACCGGGTCTCAAACAAGGAAATCCTATGCCGAACTGGGAGTCGAACACTCAGTGAGGTTGTGAAAGAATGTCGCATGAGGTTTGCGGGACATGTTCTACGACAAAATGAACTACGCATACCAAAAATTGCAATGACATGGAGGCCAATACGAGGAAAACGCAAACAGGGACGTCCTCGTATAACTTGGCGTCATACCTTCATGGAGGACCTCAGAACAGTGGACACCAGATGGGAGGAGGCTTCAGACATTGCCAATGACAGATCTTTATGGAGACAGCTTGCCGCCCAATGCGCCGAACGGCGCGAGAGGACCTAAGTCTAAGTAAATATTTACAATTGAAAAAGTATAATCAAGTTAGAAACTACATTTAATAGATCTATATTTAATATATAGCTAATATAATCTATACATCTCTTCAAAACCAATTCTGCCATGCGGTATGCACTATAGACTGTTGTCACAATGGTTCCAAGTCTGAACCCTCCATCCCCACTCATCCTACAGAAGGTTTGGGATAGAATGTAATCATCTTGGATTCTAAAGGAATGTCTAAAACTTGTATAGCATAAAACAAACCAACATTTACCAGTTAATAAATGGGTTTACTACACAGTAAAAAGGAAAACAAAAAAAAATGTAGTTTCTTTACAAATACAAAACCTAATAAAATACTCAGAAAGACACAAAAAAGGCACATTTCTTTTCCCATATACTAGGACTAAGTATTGGTTGCCTGAAACAGTTTAGGAAAACAAATGATTTTTCAGAGTTAAGTCACAAATTAACACAAGGACATACAAAAGATGTAATCATCCTCTATTTAGAAGTATATCTGTAACTTAAAAGAAAAGATAAAAATAAGAGTCTTATCACACAGTAAAAATAACTTACAATTAAAACAAGACTTATATTCCACTTACTGATAGACCTATTATGAACAACATTCAGACAAAACACATATGCCTTACTACCATACTAGTACTTTCTATCAAAAAGAAAGAGGCACATTTCTTATTCCATACGCTAGAACAAATTTGTACAAGTGCTCCTTCTTCCCTAGTGCCATTAGATAATAGAATGGCTTGCCTGAATCAACCAGGAAAACCAACAACTTAGCAGAGTTAAAATCATGACTAGACCTGGTATTCTAGATAAGTGAAAAGAACAAGATTATGTATTTCATCTTAAATCCATGAGAAACATTCTGAGTACCGATATCACTAAATCTGACCATTTTAGAAACTGCAAGAATGTGAACATTCATTGGCTGACCTAATTTACCAGGAACTAGAATGCAAAAGAATAGACATCCCAACATTGGAAATTCGCATCGAATACTACTTAATCAGCCAAACATTATGAATGCTTAGCACCAAATGACTACATAAAAAAAACAGATATAAAAACTCAATGATCTACCTTTATTTCCAGTGCCATAATATGCTCCAAGTACAACCAAGTCTGCTGAGTCAGCCATACTGCCATCATTGAGATAATCTTTCTTTATCTTCAGCCAATGACGTTTTCCTGGTTCATAAATACTCTGGAAGTAATTTATAACCACTACATTAATATTTATAGAAGCACACAAAAATAATAATTATAGTAATTCATCAAAGAAATTGAGATGCCCATATTAACACACACACACACAAAACATGTATTCTCCATGGCTGTTGTGTGTACATTAAAGTTAAATGTGTATTTTAGGGTCCTATTTTATTTATGCTTAGAAAAACTAAACTTAAGCCACATCATAAACAAAACTGTGTGAAGTGCAGTCACTGAGGGGTAAAGTGTTTGGCTTCCAAATCAAGGGGTCCCGGAATCCTGGTGTAGACTGGGATTTTTAAATTGGGGATGTTTAGGGCACCTATGAGTCTACCTAGCTCTAATGGATACCTGACTTTAATTTGAAAAATTAAAGGCAATACCTTTATATAATCTGCCTTATAGATTGTAATGTCACAAGGGGGAAATTGTCTTTTTTTTTAAACAAAACTGTACAGTAAGACTGTTTTTAATAAATTTTTAATCTTTATATATCTGTTTAGCATTTTAAATTGTTAAATAACAATATTTACATATATATCTATGATTATATCATTAGACCTCAAGCACATTTCCTAGCAGTAAAGTTTCCCTTTCAGACCTAACAGTGCTACATCAAAAAAAAACAACTAATATTATTACTTTAAAAAAATTATAATGAACTTAATGTAGGTAATGATATTTTATAATACTACTGTATGACATAAAATGACATTAAAAAGATAAACTTTTACAAGTACATTACAAGATTGTCCCTAACCCTAACTTCTATTATATTTTATAATAATTTTATAGAATATAGAATAGGGTCTATATAATAATTAAAGATAACTCCCCATTGATATGGAGCGGGGGTGTGTGTTTCTAGTGTAATCATGAAAAAGTTGGTGGGTATTTTGATTGGGGAAGCCTATGAAACCATGAGGTGGTCTGACGTAAGAGGACTATCTAAGCGATGTGAGAGAGAAAGGATGTGTTTTTGTAGTGAGTTATATCTTGTTTTAGTTATCATTTCCTTTGTTTACATCTACTTTCAAGTTGAATCTGTGTGGTATAGGGTTAGTACAAAATCAGAGTTACATTCAGTTGTATTTAATCAAGTAGTTAGTTCAAGTTTATTTTAAGTTCTACATTAACGTGTTCAGAATTAAATATGCCTATAACAGTTTAGTTGTACAAACTGTTTGGACCGAGCAACCAATGACAGAGCAACAACACCTGTCTAAGTCAAATGTAGGCTATAAATAATTATTTCTTATAATACAACTATAACAAAACTTTGAACTACTGGTAATTAAATTACCATGGAGCTGAGCCTGATAGTTATGATGGACCATTTATAAATAAAACTGCATGATTCCATAATCTTAATGTTATTTTTTTGCTTAATGATTCTTATTTTATGAATAACAATTGTTCCAATAAAAGAAAAGATAGTTGCATCCCAAATGTATCCATGTGTTTTGCATCTTATTTCAAAATAAAACGATAGGTCTAACACAGGGGTGGGAAACCTTTTTCAACCGAGGGCCGCATTAACAAAATTTAGGGGCTTGGCAGGGCGCATATATATATATATTTATATAGATAGATAGATAGATATAGATACATTTGAAGAATTACAAAAAGAGTTAGCCATTTCTTAAACTAATTTTACGAATGATGTATTTTTAAATTTTGATGTTGTCAATTTACATCCAAAATTTCACCACGAATGTATAGTAGTACTTAATATTAAGTATATAACTGTTTACTCTCATGCATAATGTTCTGGAACCATGGACTTGCTTTGTAGTTGTTGTTTTTCTTGTGACTACTGTCAAATTACCTTCAATAAAAATCAGCCTGTTCTAACATTTGATAATTTTCAAACAAAAAGAAAAGCTTGTTCAAAGATAAATGTGGTTCCATAAAATGTGAATGCTTAAGTTTCTTAAAGTGTAGATATACAGCTTCTGGCACCCATGACAATCCCTCAAAGGAACTGACTTCAACTTCTCTTTCAGATCATAATTTGCTTTGAGGTATGTCATCTGGAGTTACATCAGATTCTTCTTTAAATGGTGTTGAAAACTGGTTTCAAGTTCTTGACATCATAAAATTTGCTTCAAAATCCCACAATCAATGAAACCAAATAAGTCAAATAAGTCTTGTACGTTTCACCTTTCAGGCCACAAAAAATTGCTACCATTATGTGACACAATACTTAGGAATTTAATGTAGCTTTGTATAAGCTTTCCAGTTACTAATTTATGGTTGGGATATTTTCTTTATTTTATTAAAAAAGCTGTTTTTCAGTCAAAGCTCCTATCTTGTACAAGCCAACCCAACTTTTTCAACACAGTTCTTCATACCATTGAATAAATACTGGCCTGTGCTCATGTCTTTTACTGAATTTATCGAAATATTGCTATTATATATAATCTTCGTTTACCTTTTTAGAAGGACGTTTACAGACAATGTTTCTTTAGCCTCTTCATTATAAGTGATAAGAATCAAAAGTTTCAATAATTTCTATAGATATTGACAATTATTTATTTTTAATGTATTTTCATTTTTATATGTGTAATGTGTCTGCACACTTGATTTATTTAGGTTTTCGCAGGCCGCATAAAGCACTTCAGCAGGCCACATGTGGTCCGCGGTGTGGCCCGCGGATCGTAATTTGCCCACCCCTGGTCTAACACATTGAACTAACAAAAATCTATCATGCTCATAAATTAAAATCTAATTAAGTTTTGCTGGCTTTTATTGGGAAGGGGTGATGAGAGTGTGTGACTCTAACTAGGTGGAAACAGAGGTGAGGTAGCATGAGGGGGTAATAAAACATAACTTAAACAGGAAATCCTCGTGTGGAGTTTTTGATCTCCCATTGAGCGCCTCCCTAGGTGGTGGATAGGGGAATGCCCTCCAGAAATGGTGGGTATGGGGAAATAAAATACCCGGGGAGGACCAAAATCAAACCTGCTGCCTTGCAGGAAGTGGAGGGATCCACAAAGGCTAGGGCACCTTACCCGAAAATAAAGGCAGCTATCCAGAGAGCTAAAAGGGGCAGCCCCCCAGATGGTTGTGCACAGGGCTAACAACTCTGTCATATAAAAAATATTGTTACGAAAGCCTATACACACAAGAAAACCCGGACAGATCTCAACGGAAAACGACCTAAGCCTGGAAAAGGACATGATTTTTGTTTTGCGACATGGAATGTGCTAAGCCCTTATAGAGCAGGTGCACTAGCCCAACTGACTGAAGTGTTAAAGAAATAAAGGATACCCCTTATAGCCCTACAGGAAATCAGGTGGAAAGACTCGGACATTCTCAGAACCAAGGAGTATACTATATTTTATAGCGGTGGAAGCACTAACAACTTAGGTACAGGTTTTGCTGTTAAAAAGGAAATGGTAGGTAATGTCATTGGATTCAAACCTGTAAGTGATAGACTCTGCTCACTACGTATGAAAGGAAAATTCTCCAACATATCATTTATCAATGTTCATGCCCCTACTAAAGATACAGATGATAACACAAAAGAAGCCTTCTATGATGGACTGGAAAGAATTTATGATGAAGCACCAAAGCATGACATTAAAATAGTCCTAGGAGACTTCAATGCAAAAATTGGAAAAGAACCAGCATTCAGACCAACAATTGGCAAAGAAAGCTTACATAAAGAGACTAACAATAATGGCATAAGATTAGTGGATTTTGCATCAGGAAAAGGAATGTCTGTCTGCAGCACAAAATTCCAACATAAGAATATTCACAAGGTAACCTGGATCTCACCTGATGGCAACACCCAAAATCAAATAGATCACATACTCATAGATAAGAGGCATGGATCAGGTATACTAGATGTAAGAAGTTTCAGAGGAGCAAATGCTGATTCAGACCACCTACTAGTAAAAGCTAAACTTAGACAAAGAATAAGCACCATACACAATTACCAAAGAAAGAGAGCACAGCAATATGATAGTCAAAAACTCACAAAGGATCCACTTGTGGCAGAAACTTATAGAATTGCACTCCAAACGCAACTAACAACATTAGAAAAGGACAGCGAAAATAACATAAATGAGCATTGGGAAATAATAAAGCATGCTATCAAAAGAACAGCAGAAGAGGTAGTTGGCTTTAAACAAAAGAATGAGAGATTGGGATGGTATGATGATGAATGCGGAAAAATTATAGAGAGAAAAACAATGCTCGGATGATAATGCTGCAGAGAGAAACCAGAAACACAAGACAGCAATACAATGAAGCAAGAAGAAGGGCCACAAAAGTTGTGAGAAAGAAAAAACGTGAATGGGAAAAATCCAAGATTACTCATATTGAGGAACTAGCAAAGGAGCGAGCGAGATATGAAAGGAATGTATATGAAAATTTAAGATGAAAAGAACGGATTTCAAGCTAGATCACACATGTGTGAGAATAAAGATGGTCAGCTTATTACAGAAAACAGCAGGGTCATTGAAAGATGGACTGAATACTTTGAGGAGATTCTAAATACCACTGAAGATGGAGACAAATGAGAATACGAACTGCCACATGGAGGACCAGATCCCTTAGTGAACCAACCAACACTCATTGAAACATCAGAAATAATAAAGACCATGAAGAATCACAAAGCACCAGGAGAGGACCAAATTACAGCATAACTAATTAAATTTGGAGGGAAAGACTTACATTCCCAAATACACAGACTAATATCAAGAATTTGGGAAGAAGAAGTAATACCAACAGAATGGGAAACTGCCCTTATAACCCCAATACACTAAAAAGGATCCAAGCTTAAGTGCAGTAATTACCGAGGAATATCTACTAAATGTGACTTATAAGATCCTGTCTAGGCTTATAACAAAAAGGCTTGAAAAATATTCAGAAGAAATCTTAGGTGACTACCAATGTCGTTTCAGACCCAATAAATCCACAACTGATCACATCTTCACACTAAGATGTATACTAGAAAAATGCCATGAATACAACATACCAATCCACCAACACTTCATAGACTATAAAATGGCTTATAACAGTATCAGAAGGAAATATTTATATGACACCCTACAGGATTTTGGAATACCTAACAAGCTGACAAGACTTATACATATGACAGTAAACAACTCAAAAAGTAAAGTCGTAATACAAGGAGAACACTCACAGGAATTTAGGATTAAACGAGGATTAAGACAAGGTGACTCACTTTCTTGCATGCTTTTCAATCTAACACTGGAGAGAGTTATAAGAAATATACATATAAACACCAGGGGAACTATTACTAACTACTTCAGGAGAGAAAACACGGGTACGCAACCAACAGGGACAATATACAGCCAACCTCTACAATACCTTGCTTATGCCGATGACATTGCCTTATTGGGTAAAGAAACCTCTGACATTGCTAGAGCCTTCACACAACTAGAAGAAGCATCTCGACAAGCAGGACTTGAGGTCAATGACAGTAAAACCAAGTACATCTCAATGACAAGAAACAATCAAACAGAGGGACCATATATCAAAATCAAAGACCACAAATTTGAAAATGTACAAACTTTCAAATATTTAGGAAGTACAATTGATTTCAAAAATGACCTACTAACAGAAATAAAAGAAAGATTAGCAGGATGCTACGGAGCATTTTATAGCACCCATCATTTACTCAAGAGCAAAACAATTTCAAGGAAAACCAAGAAAATAATATACAAAACCATCATAAGACCAGTAGCAATGTATGTAAGTGAGACCTGGACACTTACCAAGACAACTGAAAATGTACTCAATACTTGGGAATGGAAAATCCTCTGAAAAATCTATGGTGCCATACAGGATGAAACAGGATGGAGGACACGCACTAACCATGAGATTTATCAACTGTATGAGGACCCACCAATAGTGACCGAAATAAAAAAGAACAGACTACGTTGGGCAGGTCACCTTGAAAGAATGCCAGATAACAGGGGAGCAAAGATTGTATACCGACAAAAACCAAAAGGCAGGCGACCCAAAGGCAGGCCCCGAATGCGTTGGATTGATGATGTGGAAGTAGATCTGCAACAGCTTGGGGTTACGGCATGGAGACGAAAGGCCCAGGAGAGATCCGAATGGAAGAATGTGTGCAAGCAGGCCAGAGCCCTTCAAGGGCTGTAGCGCCACTGGGATATGGATGGAAAACAGGAAATCAATATTTTTCTTTAGATTTTCACTGAAAATATTTTTAAAAAAAATTTTTTATCAGTTTTCTATGAAATGCGCGACCAGCTAATATTTCTACAGAATAATTGTCTACAATACTAATGAGATATCAGTAGTTCACGCATTAAGATTGTATGTGATAGTGATTGTATTTTTTTTTCTCTTGTCATTTCTGCTAATATATTTGAAGTTTACCACCTTTGTTTTTTAGTTATTGTGGGTTTTTTTAGATATCCAATTTTATAAAATTATTACAATAAAATTATGTTATTTAATTGGTTTATGATGTTACTACATATTGTATAAGGTAAATAAAATAAATGACTCATAAGATATATAACAGTTGTTGAAGATTCAACTATACAAACGTGAAACACTTACATTAATATCTTTCAAAACAAGACCTTCTAATCCTTCATTAAATACTTTTGCCATTAGGTTCTGAAGATCATCAGCTACCTGGAAATAAATTCTATTTATGGTTCAATCAGTAGGGTTTCCAACGTAACTTTCAAAAATCTATTGAATAAACTCTATCAATTATTAGAACTGTCAACTTTTAAGGCAACAATACTTTTTTTTTCCTATTTATTTGTTGACAGATATTTTCTTCCAACTTAAACTTATTAATATTTTCCTAAATATCATCTTTCTCCTCATTATCTGAGTATGTACTTTTCAACAGAAGAAACACAATAAAATTTTCATCTTTTCAAGTCTCTATATGGCAGAATCTACAAACTAACTTAATAATCATATTAAAAAAAATAATAAGGAGGGCATGGATTGCATGAGACAATTGTATGAGACAATTAAAAAAAAAAAGAAAGCTGCATGCCTCTAGCAATGATTTAAATTCTTTCCTTAGCAAATATGATTCAGAATCCACTCCTCTGATCCTGAAAATTAAGATGTTAATATTACTTTGGATGAATTGAATCATGAGATTCACCAAAAAGTATTGCACAGACAATACCCAGCTTTGTTACATGATGACAAGATCAACAAGGTTGCATCCTTAATGCGGTTAAAGTAGAGATGGGAATCGAACCCAACTTTTAAAGTTCGGGTTCGGTTCGGTCAGATTTAAGTTCGGGTTTGGTTCGGTTCTATGACGAGTATAGTTCGGGTTCGGTTAGATCCAAAGTTCGGGTTAGGTTCGATGATATGAAATTATTGTTTTGACATTGTAGAAATATTTATCTAAAATAAAATCAGTATTAAGAAATATGTTTCTTACATAAACGCACAATAAAATAAAATAAAAAGATGTCTAAGTTAATATGTGTGTTTGTATTTTTTGCCTTGAATTTAAACCCTAGAAAAGAATGGTACTCTTTTTTTTTTAGAATTATATTAGCTTATTATGCTATATAACGTAAAATATTACTTATACCGGTACCGGTAAAGTTTAAAATTTCATTAAGTAACATAGATTTAGAATTTCCCATTTAGATCTAGTAACCAAAGAAATAGAAACAAAATCTTGGAGTTTTAAGAAACATTTGACCTGTATAACTAAATTATAGTGCAGGGGTCTCAAACACGCGGGCCGAATATGGCCCGCGTGACTACTGGAAGATTTCAGTAATTGACTGTTCTCGAACTACAGTTTTTTCCATGTTGCCACTATGTTCACAGTCCTGTTGGAAGTGTGACACTATTGTGAAGCAAAAATACACTGATGTTGGCATTCCACATTTCTATGAGAGACGTTTTCAAACTTTTTCTGCGCAGCTGCTAGAATTCTAGCGATGTTTGGGAGTACGTACGTTTGCAAACAGTTGTTCCACATAATGAAGGTCAACAAAACAGCATTACGATCAAGACTAACTGATGAGCATCTGAGAGCAATCTTGCGACTTGCCACTACACGCGACTTCAGGCCTAACGTCGTTGATCTGGTCTCTGCCAAACGCTCTCAGCTGAGTGGACAGAAACATGAGTGACGAACCATCTGCAGTAGGCCTAGTAATTATAGTTTTTTTTTGTTTTTTTTGGAAACTACAGTTTCTGCTTTTTTTATTAGTGACAGAGACAACGTCAACTGATTTTAGTAAACTAAACTGCCTGTGCATGTAATAAACTACACTAAATGTAATTAATAATTATAAAAACTTTATTTTAGCATTTAACTGCAGTGACAGTAGTGTTCGTAAAATTTGATGTTGTGCGGCCCGCTGACTGGTTGTTACTTTCCACTGCGGCCCACATGCTGATATGAGTTTGAGACCCCTGTTATAGTGTAAAGTACATGCTTGACTAACCATGCCGATGTGCTATTTTATTGTCTGACCACTAAAAATACAAATAACACTATTCAGACTATTGCATAACCGTTAAACGCGCAAGGGAAAAAAAGAGGTGGCCTTGTCATTACTGCACACTCAGTACATTATATAGACCTACACGTGTACGTCTATCTGGTCAGGTTGTTAAAATCAGTCGGACACACCGTCTATTTACTTTCTTGGCCGGGAGGGTGTGTAACTATTTTAGTGTAAAGATAGATCTACGAACATGCTTGACTAACCACATTAAGCAAACACTATTGCATAACGCTTAATAAAAAAATCCAGGGTAGTCTTGTATCATCGACTAAACACGTATAGACATGTGTATGTCTAGCTGACCAGGTTGTTAAAACCAGTTGGACACAGTCTAGTTACTTTATGATCAGAGAGGGTGTGGATTAAGATTTTTTATTACCAGAGTTGGTTATCCTAATCCTTTTAGATTGTTAAACCAAAAAAAAAAAAACGAATGTTGAAATTGCAAAATTAGTTCGGTTAAGATAAGGAGGGTTCGTTTGGTTCGTACCGAGCAGTTTCAAAGTTCGGGTTCGGTTCGGTCATAAGTGAAGTTCAGGTTCAGTTTGGTTCGGTCATAAGTGAGGTTTGAGTTCGGTGCGTTCGGTTCGGGTTCGGTTCGTTTCCCATCTCTAGGTTAAAGCTGGATTCCTTTATCCCAAAACAGAGGTTATCAACAAAATAGAAAGGTTATCAGGACCAGCATATCCTTGGTGTCAATGTCATTTTGAAATTCAAAAGTATGAAAATGTATAGTTGAGTTGATTGAGTACATAATGGAAGGATGTACAGCTTTGTCAGAATGTGCAATCTGGAGACCATAATCAAGTGAAAATGAGAAAACATTCATAAGCATCTTTCTCAGACAGAAAATATGATAGAGCCAAGCTACCTATTTAACTAGTATAGGCTAATTCTGACATACAAGATGATATATTTTGATTGACAAGATAAACTTTTTATTGATAAACAAGAAAATTCTGCAATAATTCTTGACATTGCAGTGCCACTAACTCGAACATTAAAAAAATTGAAAATGAACAAAAATATGAACTTGCTCTTGAAGATTGAGTGACTAAGAATTTTCACTGAAATTACAATATACCAAAATGTGATATCAGCTGAAGGAGTGGTGACAACTGACCTCACAGACATCTTTAATTCCTGAACATAACTAAGAAGATTCTTAATATTTGTCAGAGGGAGATAATGCTACAGACATTTTATATCATTCAAAAACTCCTAAATGAGCACAAGTATAGCTACCATCTCTTGAAGAGCTTTTCCAAGAAAGATGCATTTCCAAATCACTCACAATTCTTAAAGACAACCTGCACCCATTAAACAACTGTAACATAAGATCTGAAGGAAGTGGTCGTCTCCTTTCCATTAGGACTAAAACAGAAAGATTAAAAAACTCCTTTATCCCACTTTCGGTCAGAGTGTTACAAGATCAGCTGTTGTCATCGAGAAGTACATAGAAGTCAAATTCATAAAGTGCTGGTTGTGAATGTGTATGTGCTTCGTGTGTGAATCTTGTTCGAATTTTTCATCAATATTGTTTTTGTACAGTAGTTAAGCTGAGCTTGTCAATTGTAGTCAAACTGTATTTCCATTAGATTGGATCAATAAAAATTATCTTATCTTACCTGAACAGAGTGAGTTATAATATATAGTCTTATTTTAAATAGAACCAATTATGAAGCTACTGCTTGGTAATCTGAACAGTAAATCATTTTCATACCAATAAAAACCAACAAACAAATAAAGGTAATCTGATTTTTCAAAAATAAATTTTAACCATCCCAAGCTCATCTGTTTCAGTTGATATTTTTTTTTACTTATTAAAATTGTCTTTGATCATTTGATTAATCTTAAATAGAAGAATTATCATTATTCCTATCTTTTAAACAATATTTTTTATTCATATTTTGTACAGCTCTTCCATTAATTTTATAGTTATAAATTTAATTGATTCATTTCTATCTACAATTCCTTATGCTGACTAATGATATATAATAATCAATGTACACTTACAGTGATCAACTTGGTCTCAGAAAGGTGAATATGGTTTTTTACAGGAGTCATGTTATCCTCCAAGATTTTCCTTCGTAATTTGATAGGCCTGGAAATAAAAATAAACATGAGTCCAAAAATATCCATGAAAAATTTTGATTTTAAAAAACGCTTTTTTTTCTCTTGTATATTTTAGAAATTCTTCTCAGAAAGATTACATAAACACACAGTGAAGATAAAAGAATGTAAAACTTGAGAAAATCATATCTGTATTTAATATCAAAGAATGTTAAAAAGGTAGCATTCCCAAATTATAAAAAAATCATGTCTTCATCTCAAATGATATAATTAAATGACTATCCAGGGAGAATATAACTGAGCTATTAGACTTTATGATGTGTTTAAGCAATCTTAACTGTATAAAGTCAACCAAACAAGCAATCAACATATATGATCCTTACTCTAACCTTATGACAATAAGATCAAGCTACCATGTTATGCATTAATGGAGTTTGAAGCTTTTAGTGTTGAAACAAATTATGAATAAACATGGCATGTAATATATAATAATAGCAACACTAAGTCACCAAGGTTATTAAAAATTACAAAGGAAGGTTAAGAAAATGTGGCTAAACAAAGGCAGGCCCAGATGGGTATTTGAACCATTGACCCTGATCTGGAGCCATTGCCTAGCAGCGAGCAGGTACCAAACTAACATCCATTTTCGCCATTCCTCTCTCTAAAAAAGAACATTTAAATGATTGTAGTTATTTGGTACCCTGTATCACCATGCAGTCTGATAAGATAATTTCATTGGTCCAAACAAAAGAAAATCCATTTCATTATAATTGTCCATCTCAGCATTACTTTATAACAATATATGTAAATGCAAAAACTGACAATATTTACACACAAAACATACAAATACACTCATGTACAAACCAAAGCTTCATAAACTAGACTTCTATGTACTTCTTGGTGATGACAAATGACCTTGAAAC
Source organism: Biomphalaria straminea (assembly GCA_021533235.1). Classification (NCBI taxonomy): domain Eukaryota; kingdom Metazoa; phylum Mollusca; class Gastropoda; family Planorbidae; genus Biomphalaria; species Biomphalaria straminea. The sequence continues at coordinate 3,154,716 of JADKLZ010003886.1, read as the reverse complement.
ACATAGACAGACAGTGGAATAAATCTTATCTTATCTTATACAATACAGATGTTGCTTCAAAAAAGAAGATGATTACGTCCTACGCGTCATGCATTCAGTCACGCATATTAACCAATGACTTGAATTCATTACTTTATAACAATATATGTAAATGCAAACACTGACAATATTTACACACAAAACATACAAATACACTCATACACACCTAAAGGAGGCAACCATTCCATATTTCATTTACTAATAATTAGAATAATTAGAATTACTCCCAATTCAAGAAGAATCCCATTTAATCAGCTAATTAAGAGACATATCTAGGCTCTTAAATTCATATCCGTAGGTAGAGTTGTAAATTATTTGTAATTGTCATCCATTTTTCTTGGGATCATATAGCTTAAATTTCTTACACCAATGGACCTCATTCTCTATCTCTTCTATATAATTTACAATCTAATTTTTAATATGCGATGGCTGTCACGTGACAGTTTTGATCGTTGTTTTATCAATATGATCACATGACTTAATGTTGTTTGTTTACGATTGGTGAATGAGGTCCATTGTTACTGGTCAGTTTGACAGGTAAAGATTTTTCTAAACAACTGTCACTAAGCGGAATAACTAAGTAAAAAAATCATTTACTTGTTCATAAGGTTTTCATTATTGATCAATAGACAGTCAAATACAAAAAGGCAGACTGTAGCATCTTGAAACTTGGCTTTCTATAGAACAAGAACATAATTCAGTTTTAACATTAAATAATGGATTTTTGGACAACATGAGTATTTTTTCATACATAGCGAAAATATTTTTTTAAATAGTGGACAACTTTTGCTACATTTAAAAATAAACCTTTAGACAGTGTAAAACGGAATATAAGCTATCCAATATCTGTCTACCGACAATAGACATTCAAACATCTGTTTCACAGACAATAAACTTTCCAACAGACCTTTTTTTTTTAAATAATAAAAAAAAAAAAAAGATTAGACTTTCTGATATGTTCTTAACAAGCAATGGATCTTCTGCTATTACATTTAAAAGAAATCTTTATACTGTTAGATAGCTAGTGCAGTTAGTTGGGTTGCAAACTTTAATGGACCGACAGTGAACGTACATTTTAGAGTGATGACATAGACTTTGGGGTTAGAGGTTAACATTGATTTATAGAAATCAGTTACTGCTAGACTCTTGAGGGGATAACATCGTTATTAGTGATAGACTAGACTGTGGCTCATTCTGTATTAAACGTTATTGAATTTTCATCTTAGTCTTTGAGTCTGTGTTCCTTGTTGGTACCTGTTCATCTTTGTGATGGTTTTTGCATGCTCCAAGAGCATACACTCAACAAGGTACGCAAGCTTTTATTATGATTTAACATCATTAGAAATACTTCAACTACATCTGATTTACACATGCATCCTTTACGATACCCAAAAAAAAGCCTTTCAAATATTTGGAATATTTAAATATCTCTTAATTTAACAAATTTACCTTGTGAACATTGAGAGAACCAAACGGTAATGGATTTCCTGTTTTATTATCTACTAAAAGAACTTCTGCATCGAGTATCAAATCATTGCTGGACGGGAAAGCTTTTGGTATAAAGTCTTTGAAGTGCTGTACCTGTTTATTGATATGAACATCAATTTTATGTGTATCTTTAAAAAAAAAAGATCAAATATCAATTTGTACATTTTTTAACACTTAAAACGAATTTACCTTGTGAGCCAATACAGGTTTCAAAGAGCGACTATAATATTTAAATTCAGTTCCTTGCTTATGAAGCTGTACTCTCTCTCCATCATATTTGATTTCTGCAAAAAATCCATCTGGAGATTTTTTAAATGCTTGTTCCACAGATCTGCAAGCCTCAGCCTGAAACATATCCAGAAGTAAAATATCAAAATATGGGAAGCGTGCCAAAAAAATGAGGTTAAACAAATTCTATTTCAACCGTCTATATAAGCATTGAAACAAAAATGGGAAGATGAATATTTTGCTGAGAAGAAATACCAAGAGAATTGGACATTTAATTTGTGCTGGTAATAAGCTAGAAAGTGTAAATAGCATAGCATAATAGGCTTATTTAGGTCTAAGGTTGACATTAAAAAAAAACTTACAACTTAAGTCTCATTGACAGCATGAGATAGCATCTGACCAGGAAAACTTGGGATAGCAGCTGACCAGGGGTATGAAGGATAGCAGCTGACCAGGGATACAATGGATAGCAGCTGACCAAGGGTATGTGGGATAGCAGCTGACCAGGGGTACATATATTGTCAAAATTATTAGATTGATTTGTTTGTGTGTTTGTATAACAAAATTTTTTTTTACTATTAGACCATACAATCTAGATGACCATGACATAAATATATGTAATTTAGAAACTATTAGAACTAGAACAAAGGTCAAGGTAGAGCTTTAATTAAATTGGAATAATTTATTGTCAGTGATCTAAACAATGCAGAAAAATCTTATTGAGAGACTATTAAGGTCATTGGTCAACAGTCATTGTTCCAAGTAGATTGTTCAAAAGGGTTATTCTTTGATGGACTATTACTAAGGGCATGTATCTTCACCATGTTTTATTTTATTTTATTTATGTCAGTCAAGTTATCATAGTACAAGTCATTTATATTTGATTGTTTATATCTCTTTGGATAACTTATTTTACTTAACTGAATTTAAAGGCATATACGTTTCTTTAGTGAATCCAAAACAATGAGCAAATCTGCATAGGTCATAGGATTGTGAAAACACACTCATGAAACTGGTTATAAGCTTGAAAATATGAATTTTTGTGAGCTTGTTTAGGTCTTAAAGATCTTATGGCATGGTGCAAAAGTGGGGGTGGTTACACAACCAGACAGGGCAAGACAAACAGATTAAGTTAGATAAATGTTCAAAAACTAAAAATAGATGTGTCAAGTATTTTACAGATTAGCAAAATTAATTTTCTAAAACACAAGAAGTCTATTGCACTTGCAGCGACCTGTATAAAAGTGTCTAAGGTTTTAATTGCAGAGAAGTTCAGTTGTGTTTCTTATTAAAATATACTCAGTTCTTTGAATGGATAAAACATTTTTATTAAAGGATTATAATTACAGTCATTATTTTGCCAGATGAATTATTGATTGTGTTCAAATTAAAGCTCAACTCATTATTTTATCTGCTGTTTTGTCATTTACACTTTAAATAAATGAAAACTGGCATCTACATAAACCAACCAACATGGGCAAGCATAAGTCATAAACCAGAGGTAGGAAAACTACAATATACAAGACCCTCCTTTATAAATATTTGATCTGCAAGCCCAAACATGCATGATGTGAGGTGAGTCATGTCATTTTCTTTTTATTTGAATTCTCAATATAAACTGAGAGAAAAAGGTTTTAGCAAACTATAAAACATGTATGAGAAAAATGAATTTACTAACTATTAAATAACTTACAATGAACTATCACAAGAATTCAAAATTTTTGAGGCCTTACTAAATCAGGATAGAGTGCAGATCAAATACAAAATACTAGAAGACAACATGTATCAACCATATGATCAAAATGTGGCAATTTCCTCTAGAGATTATCTTTTCCTTTGTAACTTCTCAAGTGACTAATCAGGGAAATCCTTGATACATGCCCACGGTCACAGATTAATCATTTGAACTCACTAGATACTAGATGCTGCAGGATTTTCAGCCTTTTTAGTACTTCTAGTGTATTCACCATCTGTGATTCTTGACCCTTTTTTATGATGCACTCCATGTGGGCCTATCCTGTGCTTTTTTTCTAGCTAACCATGTTGACCTTCAAGTCACACTTGCATAAAACATCAGAGTATCTTAGGAGTGGATGACCTGCTACTCTCTGAACTTTGTTAAATCAACATAAAGTATATTTTGTTGAAGTCAACTCTGTGGCATTTGTTGTACATGAAGTAGCCAGCAAAGTGGTCTACTTCAGATAACTTCATCTCCACACAAGACTTTCAATGCATCCAAATTGAGAACCAAAAATTAAGTTAATTAACCTTATTTCCAAAAATAAAGTTAGAAAAATGTTACTTAGGGGACTGCTCTACACTGATGATGCAATATTTGTTGCTAAATCTGCTACTCAGCTACAGACTCTAGTTGATAGACTACATGCCTGAAGTTTGGCTTCAACATCAGTCAAAGCAAAACCAAAATACTAGCTGACAATACAATGTGACCATTAATAGCCAATCCCTGGAGGTTAGTTGATAATTTCTGTCAAGTTGGCTCCATTATCTCAAATAATGAGCTTCTTGAAAAGGACATCAATAACAAGATAGATGAGGCAATGGACACAAGTCTCAAATGCAGAAATGAGTGTGGGACAATACTTTGGTAACTATTAATACTAAAGTCTTAGTATTTTGAATCTGAGCACACTGCTATATGACATGGCAGTGAAACACAGTCAACCTTTTCTTTGCAGGAAAAGCAGCTCAACATCTTCCTCCTCTGATACTTAAGGTGGATTCTGAAAATAAGGTGGCAAGATAAAATCACAAATGAATAAGTCCTGTGAAGATGAGGGTGCCAGCACATCCACACTTTTATAATCAAAAAGGCTTTAGATCACAAGAAACTCAACTATAAGTTTCATTTATTGTTTTCATTCAAAGTTTAGATAATAATGAGCAAAATGAATCCCTCTTATTAGATTTTTCTGAAGTATTTAACAAAGTACATCCTCTAAGTTAAAATACTTTACCATTTCTGGTCTATTACATCAATAGATCCAGGATTTCCTAAGTTTTTAATAGTGCCCTCTAAAGATAAATGCTTGCACATCACTGATATACATCTACATATACCTACTATAAATTTTCATACAGGTATCAATAGATACAGTTTTGGCATGTAACATCAATATTAATAATGCACACATATATATCACAATGCTTTCAACCTACCAACATAGGCAATACAGGTGTCATAAGTGAAGCTTCAACACTTAATTTAGTACTCATGCCAGGCTTGAGATGACTGAGCTGGCTCACACGTTGAATGACATCTTCTAGATCATGTGATGTTTGAAAAGCAGCATATGCATCAGGGTGAAGACCATCTAAACTTGATATATGGAAAAAATAACACAAACAGAGGGAAAAAAATTTAGATTTGTATTATAGTTTTGTATTCACATTAACAAAAGCTTTTAGAGATAAGTTGATTCCCTCATTGTCACAGGCTAGTTTTAGAACCCCTGTGACATGATGTGACATTTGGTCACTTGGTTAATATTTCGTGTTTTAGCACGAGAACAGTTTGGAGACTCTGAGTATGGGGCGATGTTAGTCAGTTAATGTTGAGCTCCAGCAGAGTACGGATGTAGTTATACTCTGTCTGTTTTTTTGTACTTTGTATTTAAAAGAAGTTAAGTGTTGAACAAAGTGTATTTTCTTGGAATATATATTTCATAATCATATATCAAAGTCAATGTATTTTCTGTGGCGTAAAATGCCAGTGCTTTATTATTACTCTTATTTCATGTAAATAAACATCAAGTCTGCTAAGACGGAGTTCTGTATTGGATGTATCTAAATGTATCGTGGTCCTTATCACATAGTATTACTACGCAAAGGCTGAAGTGGCCAGGACAAAGTCATCCCATAAACTGCATCAGCACATCATACCCACAAGACCAGAAGAGGTCTTAATATATCATCACACATTAGCGTTAACAGTCAGTATCTGTCAGCTTTACACTCATATTAGAAAAAAATGTTAGAGGAATATGAGCTGCATTGTACAGAGTTTATATATTCACTAATAAAGATTTGATTTTTAAAATATATTTATATAATATAAAATGATTTTATTAACTGGCAGATTTTCATATCTGATTTTTTCAACAAACTATACAATTTATTTGTTCCTTTTCTAGCATGTTCTTTTATGTATATAATAATATATTATTTATATTAAAATACAAAATAGCTTTTCATTTTAATTTCACTAACGCCTCGGTAAATTTTTTAATCTAAACAAAAAATCTCTAATAAGATATATCGATTCTCTATTAAGATAAAAAATTACAACAAAGAGAATTATTTCTATTAGATACATGCCAACTTAAGCATTAACTCCATAATAACTGTGCTAAAAGTATTTCTTTTAGAAATAAAGGCATATACATTTTTTTTTTATTTGAAGAAGCTACTGATTTTACCAGTCCTACCAGCCTTTAAATACTTACATATGTTTAGCTCCTGCATTGATCCTCAAGTCATGTTTAATAAGTCTTACAAACATTTTTAGGTCATTAGCTGTACTTCTAGATTGTAGAAAGAAAAGAAACAAAAAATGGGAGGGTTTTTGATAAAATTTTAGTGCATTTATTTAAAGGAGGGGGGAGGGCTAAGAACAATGGAATGCACCCTATTGTCAAGATTTGTTTTAATGGGTTAACCAAGTTCATGCTTTATTTTTGCTCTGGGCCCTAGGCAGATTATTTCCACTTATCTGGGCCCTAGGCAGATTATTTTCACTTATCTGGGCCCTAGGCAGATTATTTCCACTTATCTGGGCCCTAGGCAGA
>JADKLZ010003886.1:3101328-3148140 GCA_021533235.1 Biomphalaria straminea | reverse complement strand
TCTGGGCCCTAGGCAGATTATTTCCACTTATCTGGGCCCTAGGCAGATTATTTCCACTTATACCTAAAGTGGAAATAAAACCTAAAACCCTAAAACTTTTTTAGATTAGTTTGTCATTGTACATGTTTGTGTTTGTAATGTTTTTACAGCGCCTTGAGCCTACATTTTTGTTTGTTAACAGCGCTTTATAAATAAAATTATTATTATTATTATACCTTCATACATTTGAAATGATTAATAAATAAACTGGTAAAAATACAATTTAATTGTTTAATGCAATAAATTTATGTACAATGGGAAATGGTTATTCAGATGTAAGTATAACTTGGAAATCAGTTCCTCAATTGCACAACATGGACACATACAATAGTTACATAATATATCATGAAGAACTCAAATAATAACTACTCAATGTTCATTCCACACCTTGCAACTATATTGAAGTAAACATGCCTCAACCAGAACTCTATCAAAGCTGACTCACAACGGGTTCATCTTTGGCTCAACACTGGCTGGACCCCAAGATGACTCCCTTGTAATGATGAGTCAAGGTAGACAGTTCAAATACCACCTGTGATAGTCATAATAAAACTTCCCTTAAAAAGGGAAACAGTTTGGCACATCTGAGAATGCAAATCACTGGTGATCAAAAGCAGCAGAGAAACTCCCCGAGAGAAGGTGAATTGAGCTTAAAATCAAAACAAAGTTGAAGTTTTTTTAAACCACTGCAATAAACGAAACTATTTCAAATACATCATCATGCACAATTCAGACTATTCACTAAGATGTGCTCACAAATAAACTTTGCACTCTACCCGGAAGAAATGAAGAAATTAATTGTAAATAAAAATAAATGAGAAATGGATGAGATCACATCCAAATCACAAGAAAGATGATGCTTACTATAAGCTATCCCGACAAGATCAACGTCTAATCTTTCGACTTAGGACCGGACACAACAGAATGCGACAACACATGTACCGGAAGCTCAAAATTGGAACCAGTGACATCTGCCCATGTGGAGTGTCACCAGAGAATGCTGACCACGTCCTCCAACACTGTACTCTTTACCAAGAGGCTCGTATAAGACACTGGCCCCAAAACACCCCAATAGAAAGAAAACTATATCGAGAGCTCCCAGACTTGGAAACCACTGCGCAGTTCATCTCATATATTGGTGTAGTGATCTGAACCCTTTAACATAACAATGAGAACGAAGAAGAAGAACTAAGATGTGAACTTTACACTTATATATACAGATTATAAAAATGAAATAAATTATAGACTATATTGGCTTTGGGTAACAGAAGATGATCTACTACCCTACTAAAACAACAATAATATGTAAGAATCAAAACAGATTCTCCATGTAGCAGAAGAAAATGACACAGATGGTTCCACAGTATTCTTTTATGGCACCTACGCTGTAAAAAAAACACTAACCTTTTAGCGACTTTGGTCAGAATCCTCTGTTGGTCCTCTTCCTTTGTCAACTGAGAAAGTTCATGTAGGAATTTGTTCACCTTAATTAGGAAATTACCAGTGGATTGAGATGAAGAAAGCAAAATCTACTTAAGTTGTAAGTAAATTTTAAAAGCAAATGACAGGACAGAAGCTCTTTTTTATTCTCCCATATTGTTTGGTGTTGTTTAATGTGAAAATTCCATTTCTGCCATTAAAGTTTCAAAAAGGGAGATGATTAAGAGAGATGGAAGTGCGGTGGCTGAGTGGTAAAGACATTGGCTTCCAAACTGGAGTTCCCGGGTTCAAATCCTGGTGAAGACTGGGATTTTTTTATTTCGGGATCTTTGGGCACCTCTGAGTCCACCCAGCTCTAATGGGTACCTGATAACATTTAGGATTCTCTGGAGTTTATTTTTATTCTTAGTGCTTAGATTGCCATACCAGGCAGTGATATTGAAATGTAAAATATTGCCGATGTGAGCGTGATAAAACATAGCCAAGGCCTTTTCGCTAATATTAAAAGAGGACAGTTTTCTCAATAATCGTAATCTTTGCTGCCCTTTTTTGCTGATATAATCTGTATTTGCTGTAAAATTCTAGAAATAAAAAATCACCCTTTGGGTCAGGATTTTGTTATTTTACCATCACAAAAGAGATTCAAGACACTGATAGCAAAGACAAACAGACACAAAAACTCTTTTGTTCCTCTGGCAATCAGATCATTAAATAGAACCAATCTAATGTAAACTTTTCATATGTAAATTGTGAGTGAGTCTGGTGTGAATGTACATTTTTTAAAATAATGTTTTGTTTTGTATAATGCACAAATTGTAAGACAAATTTCCTTACAGACAATAAAGATTATTATTATTATTATTATTATTATAAAAGAACGAGTATTCTTTCTCTGGCACAGCCAGGGTCGAGTTTCGTTAAAGGGAAACAAAATTCAGAGTAGTCCCTTTATCAGTTTCCACGGAGGAATTTTCTGGTGATGTGGCAGGTCTGCAGCAGTACCGCCCTCTGACAGGCAACGAGAATGTTCCTAGGAATGCCAATGGCCTTAAAGGTATCCGTGAGGTCAGTTATTATCCCCTCGGTTGATATAACAATGGGGTATATTGTTGTTTTAGAAAGCTTCCATAGACGCTTAATCTCCAAGCTTAGGTTCCCATATTTTCGTTGTTTTTCCAACTCAGTTTTTCTTAAATTATGAGATAGTGGTACGGCAATGTCGATAATGGTAGCGGCTTTTTCCTTTTTATCGATGAGCAGCAGATCAGGCCGATTAAAATCTACTGTTTTGTCGGTCAAAATAGGTCTATCCCAGTACAGCAGATAATCAGTAGACTCGAGAACCTCTTGTGGCGAGTATTTGTAATAAGGAGGAGTATCCTTCCCGATCAAATTGTGCGTCAAAGCCAAGTGCTGGTGTATTAACTTTGCAACTTGGTTATGGCGACCTAAGTAGGCAGATTCCGATAGGGCTGAACATCCTGCCATTATGTGTTCAATCGACTTACCAACATTTCCACATTTTCAGCATTTGTCAACAATATTGAGTTTTAGGATATGTTTCTCATAATTTTTTGTCCTAATTACTCTGTCCTGTATTGCTATATTATTATTATTATTATTATTAATTAGTTGGGGAAAAGCAAAGGCAGTTGGTCGTTGTGCTGGCCACATGACACCCTCATTTTAACCGTAAGCCACAGAATCAGATGATCTTTACATCATATAGACCACAAGGTCTGAAAGTGGAAACTTTACAAAAAGAGAAATGTAAGATAAGTAATAAACAGGACTAGAAATCTTTTAAGATATTGCTAGGAAGCATAATTAATAGAATAGTCAAATTTGTGTATCCCAATCCCTCCATTATTATCAGACAGTAGATGTTTTTAGCAGGATATCAAAAGTATATGCTGTTAAATATTTTGTTTTCTTCTACAGACAAATATTTTCATCATCTACAACAGCTTAGGCCTAACACAAAAAATGCTTTTAGAAACAGAAGTGTACCTCTTGTATTGTCAGATCACTTTTCTGTTGAGGGACCACAGCTTTACTTTCTTCAAAAAAAAGTCTGATAGTTTCTGCTACATCTCCCTGGTAATGAATACATTATTAATGTCAGATAACATGATCATAATCTTTTACATTGAGTAATAATAAAATAACCATTTAATAATTACATAGAGAGATAACAGAAAATAAAAACAAACCCTTTCTAAGTCCTCAATCATTTTGTGCAAACTTGTTGCAAAGATCTGTTGACAAAAATATTTTGCTATAATCATTAACCGCAAAAGTTTTTTAGGTAAAACTTTCAAACAAAAATTATAAAATTATAGAAAGACAATAATGAAACAAAATTGTAATACCAAGTTGTATATGAAATGTTGTGCATTATTTTAATATTGTGGTAAAAATATGAATATATTTAATCATGCTCTATTCCTAAAAAGATAAATTATAAGATAAGATAAACCTAACCCAAAAAAACAATTTCACCACACTATCTCTATGCCTCATCAAAACTTTGTTCCTTTTTAGTCGAAAAGCTAATTCTATGCAAGAACAAGTTGACATTTGCCTGTTGTTTCAGTTTTTCTATTTGTTAACCCATTTCTTTATTTAGGACTAGGAGGCCTATATTTATACTGAAGTTAAATGTTTCTTATTAATATCATTATTAAGTAAAACTCCAGCTTACAAACCTGGCTAAACAGCTTGACCAGTTGTTTATTATTTAAATTATAAACTGACTTCATTACACCAGGAAGTAAGAGTTTTATCAACACACTGAGATCTCCATGGTAACCATCTGAAATGATGGGAGATATTCTGATAGCATGAAGGAACAGACTTACTCATTTGGTTATTTAGTTAAACATACATGTTTTTTTGATTATAAGCTTTAGGTATTATCATTTAATCTCTTAGTAAATAACAAACAACTATAATAATAGAGGATTGTTAGGGTTAGAGTGTTTTAAAGTTTTGCACTTGAGTGCATGTAATGCAATGGGGCCAGTCTCTGGAATAAGCCTGATGATATAATGGAAAGGTCTATGAGTCTTGTCAGTAAAACAATTTATCTTTTTTATTCTGTTAGGGTTACTATCTATTTCATAGTGTGATTCTTTTCCAGATATCTATGCAGCCATTCAGCAGTCACTAAACACAATTCTTCTTGAGTTAGGATTCAAACCTGAGTCTCATTGATAGGGAGCCTTTGCCTTTTAACCACACTTCCTACAAATTAATTTTTAAGAAATTAAATTAAAATAACTGCATTTAAACTGTTACTAATAATAAGGCTTATTCTTACAGTCTGAAGATTAGGAAGTGTGCAGTATTTCATGTGGGTACACAGCTCTAGCTGTGATCTTCATTTTTCGCCCCAGTCAACAAAGAAATAATATTTTCTGCCAATGGTCAGTTAGTTGGTTTAGCTTCTCTTTCTGCCATCTTTAACTATACTCAGCAGTAGATTTCCTTTAGGAATAAAATGTGTACCCCAGGACCTTTGTACTAAATTTCTAGCACCAAGATGCCTGCTGCTAGGTTCTCTCTTTGATGTCAATTAAAGCAGGCTGACAACTAAGCTAATCTTAAAAGCTTTCTGGGAAGGATGGCACCTCTGTTACTATATGCTTATACCTTTTATCACACCAAAAAGATTGCCTTTTGCATACTAAATACACTCTAAATATAATACTTAATAAACTTGATTTTTTTAGATTGTTTATCTTATAAATGCAAAATTAGATACCTTATATATTGAGAGGCTAAAATTGTAAATAAATTGTTTTATATTGAGAGTAAACATTTGAAACTTTATATTTGATTTGATGCTAAGATATAGTTGTAAACTAAACTCAAATTCTTTGATCTTTTAATACTAACCTCCATTACTTCCTTTGGTAAGAAAATCATTAACTAATTTAGTTTTACCAAGATAGCTATTTTCTTCAGCAATATTGGCACACAATCGTCGAAATTGGCGAAAGGAATCATCATGACTTAAAGATGCAGGTCTTTTTTCTGGGGAAATGTAGATTAAGTTGTGCCTTAATATTTTAGTGTTAATATTATCAAAACTTATATAACATTTATAGAAAGGCATTTTACATGTTTTTAAAGTTCTCAGCATGTTGTAGTTTATTATGAAATCAAATTAAACTCATCTATATTCTCTGATCAATTTGTAATGTGCAAAGCTAATAATGAACTGAATCTCATAAATTATGGACATTTTATTGATACAGAATATTATTACATTTCCTGTAGAAGCCTTTTCTAAAGGAAGATTTACCATGTGTTTGGTTAACTAGCTAATGCAGGCAACCTGTTATATGCTTGAAAAGGATTAGAATGTGTTCATGAACGTTACCTGTTACCTATACCTTAGTCAGTGGACCATAGGGGCACCAAGCAAGACTTGTAGACCATCTTCTTCCATTCCTCTCTATCCTTTGCCCTGTTTAGGACCTCTTTCAATGGTAGTCCCATCCATTCTTTTATGTTGTCCTCCCACCCCTTTCTCTGTCTGCCTCTTCTTCTTTTTCATGGTACTGTTCCCTGGAGGTAGGTCTTTGCGAGTCCTGAAGATCTTGTTATATGGCCATAGATTTTAAGCTTGTGTTTTTTCACAGTAGTTAGCAGGTCATCATGGGGTACGATAGCTGCAGTAACCCAGTCTCTAATCTCTTGGTTTGTGATGCAGTCTTTAAATGTGATGCCTAGGATCCTTCTGTAGCATCTGAATTCCATTGCTAAGAAGGATCCTCCTCTCTAGCTCTGCAGTCAGCATCCAAGACTCACAAGCATATAGAAATGTGGCCATGACCAGGGAGCCCATCAGTCTGATTTTGGTGCCGAGGGCTAAGCCTTTGTCTTTCCATATTATTTTAAGTTTTGAAAGGGCTGCTGTGGACTGTGTTATTCGGACCAGTAGTTCGGGTTTTGTTGCCTCATCCGAGACAATAGCTCCGAGGTATTTGAAGCTGCTAATACTAGTTAGCTTTTCACCTCCAATACTGATGGCCTTTAGAAAGCCCTGTTGGCTATTGGTCATAATTTGTTGTTTTTTTCTGCATTTATTTGCATGTCATATGCTGGTAGAAGTAGAAGGTAGAAGTATTTTTATCAAGTCCATTGAATATTTTATACATATGTACCGATTAATGCATTCAATGTTTTATTCAATACTGTTAAATGTATTCCAGATGGTATTCGCTAACTTATACTAATATAAAATAAGCTGATTTTCAAAAAGACTGTCAACATCATATAAGTAAGTATTCTAAAAATAATTTAAAAGGCTTGCAAGATGGGAAAATTTTATTTTGTAGACCATTTGCATAATGGTCTTGGTAAGATTCATCCCAGTGGTACTAATATCCTTCTCAATCGTGATGATACTAATTTGAAGTATAACTTACTCATGACAATGTTGGTAGTAATGTTTGACAATTAATCAAATAATTAGCATTGATCATTAACAGTGTCCTATCTAATCAAAACAAATATAGCAACATATTCATTTTTTTCCACATTGTAAGTAATTTACAGGACCAACAGGTTTTATAGGTATAATATAAAATGACTCTGACAGAGAAACAAAATAATGTACACCCTAGAACCAATCACTAACACCCTTCCCTAGGAAGTACTTAAGAGCTATGTGAGAATTACAGAAAAATAAGCCTAATTAACAAGCGATGATCAACTTCTATAAATTAAAACCACAAGTTAAAATAGCAAAACAACATGCAAAATTGGAGAAATAGAAGAAATCAATTTCAAACCAGTTTGTAAAATGAACATCTTCAACACTAAAAAGATCTAAACTCCAAAACAACAATGAATGTAAGCAGAATACAATATTGACATGTATGTCAAAGAAGATATTAAAAGCATTCATGTGAATATGACCAGTAAAAAATGTGGTTCACTCTTTTAAGTCAGTTTGGAGGAAGATGATTTTCATTAATGCTCAAGATGAAACACTCTAAATAAACATTAAATTTTTAATCAAGAATCACAAATAGCCTCTTTGATCTCTGACATTATCATATAAATGGGGCATGAAATTCATCTCAATGTTGATACCACTATTTAACAGCAATAACAGTACATAAAGGAGTAAAAGCTAAATCATAATCTCATTTATTATGTGACCAAAAAAAAATTTAAAATGCTAACATGGGTATATTAACATACTGCAAAATTTGACAGGACTACAAAGTCTTCAAGGCATCAATACATGCAAAAGACAAAGGGATTCATTGGTTGATATCAAAAATTAGTTTGCTTAACTTTTATAGATTTCCAGTAGCATAGTTTAGAGATAAACGATACGAAACTGTGAAAGACTCAGCAATGATGCCCAAATGATCTCCAACATATCTTTTAGACAGATTGCTATTATGTGTGACTATTTTACAAAATGCCCAATTGATTGAGTGTTAGTTTTGCAAAATATACCTTTATTTTTTTTTACACTATAGCCTACTAACCTGCTTACCTGTTTTTTCATCAGAATTTTTCAAAGAATTTTCATTTTTGGTTGCTACTGGTTTTTGAATCTTTGAAGGTTTGCCTTTCTTTGTTTGATAATCTAACCATAAAGAATATAAAATGCAATCTATTAATAATTATTATTTATCATAAAAGTAAAGTACTCAATCAGACTTTGTGATCTATAGGTCAGATGGTGTAAAGGCTCTCTGTTCTTAGGACGAACAAGATGTTATGTGTTCAGCACAATGACCAACTGCCTTTACTTTCCCCAAGCATCTTCACCATTCTTAGAAAATGCCACCTAGGATGACTTGGTCATGTTCACCAGATAAGATGAACATATCTCGACAGTCATCCTTTTAGGACAACTTGATGGGTACAAGAAAAACTGGTGCCCCCCTCTCCAACCGATATGTGGATCTCAAAACCCTGAACATACATGGTGACTACTGGGAAGACATAACCCTAGACCAAATTTTGTGGAGAGAGATGGTGACAAAGAAAGCTATGGACATTGAAGAAACATTGGCCCAATCAAGAAAAGTGATCCAAACAAAAATAGTTAGTTCTTCTTTCACCAAAGCTAATGCCACATTTATATGCATTGTATGTGAATGGGAATGTTTTTCTAGAATAAGGCTTTACAGTCACATAAAAAAGTACTCTCTATGAGATGAACCAGTCGCACTAAGAAGGCAGACAAAAGAGAATTAAGAAAGGTATTGTTTTACATAAGACAAAACTAATACAGTAGTTTCTAAAGAAACACTAGGCCATCTTTATTTGTATATTAGATTTTATTTTCAAGTAAAATTTGTACAAATATTTTGTACAACTTTCTATTATTAAAAAAAAGACAGAACAAAAAAAAAACTCTCACAAGGCGGTACGAAATAGAAAAATCTTAACTGTCCTGCCTAAATCCAAGATAGTGGAAATTCTATAAAAAAAAACTTGTGACTTTTTTGCATCAAATATCCAGGGCATGTTACCCTGCCTCATCATGGCGCCCAGGTGGAAATGATCGTAGGAAAAAATGATTAGGCTAAAGGGTAGCAAAACAAGACTCCCGTGGGGGTGCCAAAGGGGGTGCGAGAGCATCCTCAATGCACTGTGCGGAGATGTAAAAAAGCTCCCACAACCTTCTCACAATCCATGCGCGCTGTTCCTCAAGGGGCCGTTACATATATGGTGTGTCCCACACGGTTTAGCCTGGTATAGAAAAGGAAATTGGAGAGGGTATTAGTATACGCTGCCTCTTGCCGCGAGTCAGACAAAACAGTGTACACTGTTTTCATACAGGCAGTGAGAGGGAGCTCTTGTTCACTTTTGCTGGCCTAGAGTTCCAAGAGCTGAAGGCTCAACTCTACCTGACAGTACTAGTCTCGAACACAAGTCCGCTAGTATGTTGTCCTCTCCTTTGACGTGACACACGTCGAAGCTGTAGTCCTGGAGCATCAGAGCCCACCTCGTGACACAGTTTAAGAAAAATGTAACAAGTTTTGGTCATCAGTAATTACCTTCTATAAGTTTTTTTATAAGCTGCTTGTCATCTTCTTGTAAATCATCAAAACCTTCAGCATCTTCAGGATCCTCAAGTTTTGTGGTTGATGCTCTTGCTCTAGCAAATGTTTCAAATAAACATGTAGGATGAAACCATTGTTTCATCTGTCCACCATCATCAGAGAATGGATTAGGACTCAATTTACCTATCCTTAATGATCCTTTCTCTATTTTCTGCTTACACTTCTTACAGCCAGATGTACCCAGTTTGGCATAACCAACAATGAATTTCTTGTTAATTTCAGACATCATAGATCTATGGAAATAGCATTAACAGGATGATAATTCAAGTATACACTAACAAGGTAGAAATTGAAATAAAAAAAAACAAATTAAAACATGTGATATAAAATTTGATGTAAGCTTTATAAATACATTATATATATTATTGTTACTATATATATAAAAATGTGATTTTTTTAAACACATTTTTTCTTAAAATGGAATTCTACAGAAAAGGAGAGGCAAGATTTTAGAACAAAAAAAAGGATAGCCCAAAGGTGCACACAAAGCTGAACATGATCTAGCCACTCATGCATTGTCTGTAAGATAACCTAATTAGCTATATCTATGCTGATATAACAGTAAAAAAAAAAGAACCTATAAATCTATATAAAGGAATAAGATTTAAAAGAGAGAATGATGAAATTATTTTCTTTTTATGTAAGCATGCAAATAAATGCCAGAGCTAAGATTCCTCAACTGGCTTAACTTAAATTTAAATGAAAGCATGCAAAAAAACTAAAAAAGGAACTAAACTGTGACTGTACACTCTTTACATTGTTGACTGTACGTAGACTAAAAAGTGTGTAAAGTGTAATTTGTAAAGTGTAGACTGCAGAATTACTGTACAGTCTACAGATAATCTAGAATTCTTTTTTTCTAGTCATTCTAAAAAACTCGTAAAACCTGGTGTCACTAGATCTATTTTTAGTTATTGAATTCTATTCTAGTCAGATATAATCATATAATAATAATATTAATAGATCTATATAAATATAATAATATATATTAAATAAATAAAATATTATTTAAATTTATATATATATAAATATAATATATTATATATATAGATCTAGACTAGAATAGATCTATAGCATAATAGATAGAGTGTAGTACAATTATAATAAAATAATACATATTAATACATAGACTAACTAGATCATATAATCTATATATAGATCTAGAATGATAATCAATAATATAATCATAATATAGACTCTCTAATATCTAATGTAGAATTACTCTGGTTGTATAGATCTACATCAGTGATTGGACGCAATATTGTTTCACTGACAAGAGAGTATGAACATCATACAAACCTATATAAATAATAGGCTTGTCTTCGAGTCCGAAGATTAGTGAGGAATACAGTGTTTCCCGTGGCGGTGCAGACCCAGCTGTGATCTACATATTTTGCCACATCCAGGGCAAGCAAAACCATTGTCCGCAGGTGGTCGGTTTAGATTTTCTTTTCGTCGTCTGCGTTTGTCCTCGGCGGCAGATTTTCTTTTGGTCTCAAATGTGTAGGCTATCCCGCGGCCTTTGTGAGTGACCTCCAGCTGTCTCGTTCCGACGCCGCATGCAGCCAGGTGCTCTCTTCTAAGTTCTATGTCAGCCAAGGAAAGTTGACGCCTAAGCTGGTCTTTGAAGCGTTTCCGTGGGGCGCCTCTGTTACGTCGACCACCTTTTAGCTCACCAAAAAGGACTGCCTTTGGCATACGTTCGTCTCCCATACGGGATACGTGCCCTGCCCAGCGTAGCTGTCGGACCATAAGAAGTCCCTCTAAAACTAAAACAATAATAACTAAAAATAGATCTAGTGACACCAGGTTTTACGAGTTTTTTAGAATGACTAGAATTCTAGATTATCTGTATATAAGTCTAAGAGAGAATTATTTATTATACATAGGCATGTGGCCTGTGGTTTAGAGTCCGAAGATTGATGAGAAATGAGGCATGTAAATTAGATCTATGAGTGAGAAAAGTTTGAATGTAGTCTACATTTTGGGTTGTTATTATAGTTATAATGCTTTTTTTTGGTTGGTAGCCTATAATGCACAAATTGTGAGACAAATTTCCATACGAACAATAAAGATTAATTTAAAAATTAATAATTAGAATCTGTGTTCAAGATATCGGATAATGTTAGAGATAGTAAAATAAAGAGGAAATGCACATTCTCAGATTAAATAAAAACTAATTTAAGTGCTGAAAGTGAAGGAAATCGTTGTGTTTGTGATTCGTACGTTACGTTAGCAAAAAAGCGCATGTTGACACTGTAATATTAGGCTATAAGAGCATGTGTTTCTTGAAGTTCTTCTACAAAAGTCAAAACTTTTATTCAACCTAAAGCTTTTTGAAATCTACGAAGACTTATTCTGCAGAGACAACATTAGCTCGAAAAAATCTTGGAAGACAACGGCCAACCGCTCCATCAGAACTACGCCAGGTCGTCGCGAAGTGGGCGACTACTGTCAATCAAAACAAGAACGGAGCGGTACAAAAAAATCGTTCATACCTCACTCGGTCAGACTCTATTACCGCCACTCGTTGATCAGGGAACATGAAAAGCACTAAGATGCCTATGTGTAGTCGCTGAATGAACTCTTTATGCTGTATTTATGTGTATGTTTCTGTTGTGTTGTCTTTATATGAGAAAAGAGTCCTTGTAATCACAACAAATTTCCGTAAGGATCAATAAAGCAGTCTTAGTCTTAGCTTAATTACACTGTACAAATCATCGGTCATTAGTCGTTGAACTGTACTGCTAGTCTAATAAGGAAGATGTTTGAAGATTCAGAAACTGCTACGAACATTGCATTTGCCAGAACAAAAACAAGCAATTAATAACATTGTCATATGTTCTCACACTGTTGCCAAAGTATTACAGGAGTTAAGTGGCATTAGCTCTTTTACAAGTATTTATGGTGCAGAGAAACTAATCATAGGCCTATTATATAGTAGTAGTTCAGGTACTTTGGTTGCAAAGCTAGTGGAACAGCGACAAGATTGCAGGCGCTGGACAGCGCAGCAAATGAAACTTCTGAAACACTATCAACTTCCTTAATAAACTATTAAGAAATACAGTTTTTCCTTCAAGTGTGTCATGCATTCGTAGGAGACAATGTCAACATGAACATTTTAGGCACTTAAGCATTAGCAGCAGTGAGGGCGCGGTGGCTGAGCGGTAAAGCGCTTGGCTTCCGTACTGGAGGTCCCGAGTTCGAATCCTGGTGAAGACTGGGATTTTTATTTCGGGATTTTCTGGCGCCCTTGAGTCCACCCAGCTCTAATGGGTACCTGACATTAGTTGGGGAAAAGTAAAGGCGGTTGGTCGTTGTGCTGGCCACAAGGCACCCTCGTTAACCGTAGGCCACAGAATCAGATGACCTTTACATCATCTGCCCTATAGACCACAAGGTCTGAAAGGGGAACTTTACTTTTTTTTAAGCATTAGCAGCCAAATTTGTGAATGGGCGTTGAGCGCAGCGTCATCGGCAAACAGGATATGTCGTCGCTTTGTTTTGGATTGAAGTGAAGCGAAGTTAAAAATCTTTCCAATGGATCTTCTGCGGATATATATTCTATTTTCTTTTACTTGTTTCGGATGTTCCTTCAGAAGATTATTACATCATGATCGTAGCTCAAACCTCCCGCAGACTTAATTGTACTACAAATAACTAATGACATCAGTCCCGATTTTTTCATGCAAATTAAACCTGCAGTTGAAAAGTGAAAGTCTCCAAAATGTGAATATATTATACCGGTTTAGGTCTTTAGTTAGCTTTCTGGTTTAAAGACCTATCTAAACAAAATGAAAAAAGCTATTTTAAATTTATTTCAACGGTTTGTTGCTTGGATAATAATAATAATTAGGCGCTAGTGGTCACCCAAAGGTGAATCCAGAACTTTTTTAGGAGGGGGGGGGCGATTACTCGCATAAACTTTTTGAGAGGCAGGTGTAAAATTAGAGATGGGTATCGTTAATTCGTAAACCTACATATAATACCTCTTTCATTCTCTACACTAGCAATGTTGGTTCACTAGAACGTACGTGGTAGGCCAACCAGAATATATACTGTAATAACTTCAAGTGAAGGCAACTCAACGAGGACAACAATGTTTATTTACATGACATGACAGTTACATAATTCAACATCTTCATTTAGCACTGTCTCTTCCTCTTGACTCTCAACGTGGGCGGAAGTCGTTATTCTCACAATGTCAATATCCTGTTCTAGTCTGTTCACTAGAGGTGCGCACCTGTGCACTAGCCTGAATGATGGTGCGCAAGTCAGAGTCATTACAATACGAAACAGAAATTGAGTGATAGATTACAATTATAACATACAATTTGAGAGACGTCTGGTAACCCAACAAAAAAGGCCCTAAATGTAATGTCTTATAATGTTGGATACATAGTGAATTCTGTAGTGCTGGTTCGGGAAAGATCGGCGGCTTGAACAAAGCTCAGGAGCGTCACGAGAATTGCTGTCATCTGACAACCCAGAAACGTCGAGCGGCGTTCTGTCCGGTTCGAGAAGGCTAGCAGGGACCCTATATAAAGAGCAGAGATGTCACAGTCAAGACGGTCCAGAAAAGGGGTTCAGAAAGGGGTTCACGACAGAAGGTCCAGAGCACGGTCAGCCACAGCACAGTTCAGCGCTGTGGTTCTGTACGGAGCATTACAACGGTTCAGTGCGGAGTACTGTCAAGTACAGTTGAGACGGCTGGCGTCTTGATCTTGATCTACGATCGAGTCCGACACAACGAACCCAAGTGTGTGAAGTCAGTCCTGAACTGTTGAACTCAGTGCAAGCCCGGAACGAGACAGAGACCAGTGCAAGAGTTGATATGGCGATACGGAGAGATATTTGTAGTCTTATGTTACGTGCTGCCAATTGTACAATATTGGCTGTTCTTTATTGGACATTAAACCGTTACGTTATTTTGAAGCCCTGACTTGTCAAGCTCTTTTAGTTGGTGGTGTATGGTGCAGTTTGCAGAGAGCCTGGATAGTGAGATTCGTAACAATATGTAAACTTTAAAAAAAAAATGTATTTTGTTGTTTAATACTATATTGCTTATCATTGTTGTCTCATTGGATAGAACTAGACTGAACTAATGAGTATAAATTGAAGACATTCTACACTAATCATCACCTGCCTCTTGACTTTTGTCATAGGGATGTTATGACATCTCCTGTAACCAAATTCCTCCACTTTTCCCTGTTCTTATCAGGACCCAAACATCTAATATTTTGTATTATTTCTCGTACAATAATTTACTAATAGAGCATTATTAAATGTTTAAATGTCATGATGGTGCATTACATCTCCGTTGACAAAATCATTAATTCAATGAACTCTTTACAAGAACGTCTTACATACCATCATTTGAAATAAGAAAATTACAAAATTTTATTAGGCCTTCAGATTTTGTATTTCACGTGTGTACAAATAATTCTTTTACAAATGATAATCTTCATTCCAGAAAGAAATTTAGTAACTTAAAAGTGAAATAAAGACAGGTTAATATGAATCAAAGACCTCATTACAGGCAAGACTTTATCAAATATTTATTTAAAACCTGACAATCAATTAAAAACATTTTATTTTCACAGCAAACTTTCCAACACAAAATAAAATATAGAAATATCACAAAGTACAAGCTAACAAAAAGAACTTTTTTTTTCAATGATTAAAAAACACATTTTTATTAATAACAGATAATCTTGTTCATTAGATGAAATAATTCAACAGATAACTTCATATCAATGTACTAGAAAAGTAAATTCTACTTTAAAGCTTATTGTATAATCTAAACGTTCCAACCCAGTTTAAATGACAGGAACATTAGTTGATTTTAGATTAGTTAATACATGATTGGAGTTTTCCAAATCCAATCAAAAGTCATTTTTATATGCTTTTGTGTCTTGGGAATAACAATATAAATATATATATATATATATATGTATATATATTTATGATGTAGTGTCTGAACACTTATACACTGCTAAAAAGGCAACTTTAATGTTTTTAATCTAGTTAAATTTACATGTATATATATTTACATGACATCACAATTCAGCTTTTATTTTTAGACCATTATAGGTACACATTGACTAAACAAGTCTGCAGTTATAAAAATAATTTTAAAAAAGATAATGATCCAATTCAGCAACAAAACATATTTGGTTGTGTGTAAATGTTCACAACCTTGTTAGGAAAAAAAACATGTTACAAGGATCACTAGCCTTCATTTTAATATTATCAAGAAATCAAGATGACTTCTGCTCCAACTTAAAAATAACTGATTTGATTTCAATGAATGTGAGATTCAATGAAGGACTGCATGTCTATTTCATAACAAACTCATTAGAACACAAAAATAATTTTTGTGTGAAATATTTATAAAAATTGCAACGTTCTAGGATTCAATGTAGGTCTAATAAATATACTACTCATGACAACAAAAATCTTTGATCTAATTTAAACATATATATTATAGATTCAAGGTTAACAGAATTATCACTGAGATATTTGATCCTATATTTTGGGTAGTTTGGGTGCAGTGACTAAAGGATTACTCTGTTCCAACAACTTCCTGCCTTCAGTTTTGTAGTCAAATGTACAATGGTGAGTCTCTGCATAGCGATGGCTTGCACAGAAATTACTGCCACATCTTTAGACAAAGCATAAAATGTATTGTTAAAGTAGGTGAGAAGAATGTAATTGGCAAAGCTAAAGCTAACCTTGGCTTTTAGTAGTTTGAAACTGCTCAATGTTATATGGAACTAATAGAAAATAAAGAGAGAAACACTCATATATCAATGTAGAAACAGATAAAGAGATGAAAACTAAATCAACCACACATTTGGTCCATAGGTTGTATTGCAATATCCTAAACATTGTGGCTGCTATTAGGTTGTATTGCAATATCCTAAACATTGTGGCTGCTATCTTTCTAAGCTATGTTAGTCTGTGAGACTAACATATAAAACAAAGGCATAAACATCTAAAAATGAATTATTCCATGGTATGTATGTACAAATCTATTCTATGAATCATTCATTATAAGAAATACTAGAATATGAATTTAATCATTTCATGTATAAGTCTATCTCAGAATCATTCCATGACATAAATCGTGTCTAAAAATAAATAATAAAAAAAAAGAGTAAGATATGTATATGTACAAGTTCTTAAATAAGGAATCATTCAAAGATGTTTAAGTATAGTGCAAGCTACAGACCTGCATTGGTAACTTGTGGCCAAACCAGTTTTTTTCCCACATAAATAACATCTTTTGTTTTTTTTCTTGGACTTGACAGGTGGTAATCTGTGACGTGCTGACTGGAAAAACAAATATTATTAAATGAAAGTTTTTTGTGACAATACATTTCAATCGGATGGAGAGAAACTATCACTATATAGCATTTAAATTTAAAAAAAAAAATTCATAAAGACAACATCACCACTAGATCAACATTTCTGTCCTTTTTAGTTTACGGAAGGCATTGAAAAGACATTAAGTAAGCCTTCGAACAGATAAGAGAAGTGTATAGATGTAAAAGGAGGAAGGAAAAACAAAAGCAATAAATATATTTCTAAGAAATGTAAACATTGTAGAAATGTTTGATACTATAAATGCAAACTACTGAGGTAGCAGGTAATCTATTACAGTACGAGGTAGGAATAAAAACATTTTTTAAAAGAGACTATGACTGAACCTATGTATGATTTATTTATGTAATTAATCTTCTTTTCAGACTATTCATGATTCATTATAGAACTGATAAACCTCAAACTAGATTTAAGGCTGGCAGGAAATTATTGGACACTTAACATACTTTCAGAACATGTTCACATTCACTGCTTATAATCAATGTGTAACACAAGAGTTTTCAGGATTTAAAAAGAAATGACATCTTTGTTGTAAAAGGAGACTGGAATGCCAAGGTAGTATGTCACTCCTACCAAACCTGGAAAGGTTAATATGGAAGATACAGTCACCTTACAACAAACAAGTGAGGTCTGCAACAACTAGCATTTGTGAAGTACAACAACCTCTTGCTGGCCAACACATAAGGATGAGACAAAAAGTTGTGAATTAGTACATGACACACTCTTAACAGAACAAAAAAAAAAAGATCGACTATATCATGTTGCCACAGCTTTTTAAGTGGAGCATCCATACAGCCAAAACACTAATCAGGAGAAATGACCCAATCACTCATCTCCCTAGCACCATCAGCCTCAAATGCAATTCCAGCAAAGTCCTATTAAAAATTATATTAAATCAAATAAAAACAATAGCAGACAAAATTATATCAAAAGAACAAGCTAGTTATAGAATTAAGATTCACCAACTCTTTTCAATATCTTATTGGAATGGATAATGGATGCTCTAAGTGTTACAAATGTACTGAAAGCAATAGAGGAAGAAGAATTACTAACTTGTGTTTTAAGGAGGACATTGATGGTCTAGCTACTATAAGCATTGGAGGAAGAAGTATTTATTAACTTGTAATTTGCTGATGACATAGATGGTCTGACAGGAACAAAAGAAGAATTAACTGACTTAGTGATGGGCATATACAAAACTTTCATAGCGTTTGGTATATACATGCAAATCAATGCCAAAAAGAACACAAATTAAGACCAATAGCCAACAGGGCTTTAAAAACTAATGGAGGCGAAAAGCTAACAAGTCTCAATAGTTTTAATTATCTTGGAGCTATCATCTCAAATAAACTAGCCAAATCTAAACTACTGGCCAGAATAGCAAAGCCCCCAGCAGCACTTGCAAAACAATAGGGAAAAACAAAGGCATAGCCCTCAACACTAAAATCAGACTGATGCGCTCAATGGTTATGGCCACTTTTTATATGCTTGTGACTCTTGGACACTGACTGCAGAACTAGAGATGAGGATGATAGAGTGTCAGAGAAAGTGATGGGAAGACAACATATAAAAATGGATAGGCCTGTCATTGAAAGAAATTATATCAGAGACAAAAGACAAAGAGGAATTGAGAAAGACAGTAAACAGGTCTTGTCTGGTGCCCTAAAGGTTCTGAAACTAAGGGATAGGTTTAAGGTGAATACAGAAATTAGGTATTTGTTGTTGTAGGCAGTTGTTTTTACTGCAGTTACAATTGATAATTAGATAGATAATTATCTAGAAGAAACTATTCATATATATATTTGGCCATCTACATGATTTCAATATTGGTTTATATTTAGTTTTTTTTTAACGTGAAAATTAACTTTACTGCAAGTTAGCAGTTACTAACAAAACACTAATGTGACTAGATCAGACGAGACTAAGAGTGTTAAGATAATGGTGATACTCTATTTGGCATTTTTCTCAAATTATTGGCCTAGACTATAAAGTTCCCCTTTCAGACCTTGTGGTCTATAGAGCAGATGATGTAAAGGTCATCTGATTCTGTGGCTTACGGTTAACGAGGGTGTCATGTGGCCAGCACAACGACCAACCGCCTTAACTTTTCCCCAACTAATGTCAGGAACCCATTAGAGTTGGGTGGACTCAGAGGCGCCCAAGGATCCCGAAATAAAAATTTCAGTCTTCACCAGGATTCGAACCAGGGACCCCGGTTCAGAAGCCAAGCGATTTACCGCTCAGCCGCCGCACCTCCTGCCTAGACTATGGAGAAAAATATAAAAAAAAAACAACCAGATTGTTCAGTGTTTGTGTGCCATTTTAATAATGGAGGGAAAAAAAGTTGGGCTATATCCCATACATAAATGGACTTAATAGATTGACTGCTTTGAAAGGAAAACAAATCAGCAATTAATTAGAACTAGACGATGTAATGAACTATGGATTTAAAAGATCTGCATTGCTATTTAAAATGTTTAAACTAATACATGGAACACTGGACAGGATATAAAGAACCTTTTGCTGAATTAATGACACAATATGGAAAAAACTAATTCCACTAGGTTAAGTAAAGAAGGCCATGTTTTGTCTCAAATATAAAAGACAATGGTCTAGCCCAGGGGTGGGCAACCTTTTTCAACCGAGGGCCGCATTACTAAAATTTGGGGACTAGGCGGGCCGCATATATATATATCATATAAATGGCGAAGTGAATTCGGTGGCATCGAAAAAAATAGAAAAATACAAAATAAAGGGAAGTAGCTAAAATTATACAATTTATCAAAGACCTAGTGTACTTCGAACAATAACATTGAGTACAAGTTTCGCTATACTTTTTCTGTAATATCAAACCATAGTACTGTGCGAGCTCTTAATCAATCATGGAGATTAACAGCTGCATACTTTGACTATGCCTAAGGACAGCCCTATGGAATTTTTGAACACATGTATTTTTACTTATATTCATATTTAGCTCGAATTCAATGTAGCTTTGCATAAAGTTTGCAGTTACAAAATTATGGTTGGGATATTTTTTTTTTTTTATATTAAAAAGGTTGTTTTTCTCAGTCAAAGCTCCATCAGTTGTTACCCTTGCGATCTTGTACAAGCCAACCCAACTTTCAACACAGTTCTTCATAGCATTGAATAAATACTGGCATGGGCCTATGTGCTTTACAGAATTCATCAAAATATTGCTTTTAAATATAATCTTCGTTTACTTTAAACTATTTAGAAGGACGTTTAGAGACAATGTTTCCTTAGCCTCTTCATTCTAAGTGATAATAATTAAAAGTTTCAATAATTTCTATAGGTATTTACATTATTTACTTTTGATATATTTGCATTTTTATGTGTGTAATGTGTGGGCACACTTGATTTATTTAGGTTTTCGCGGGCCGCATAAAACACTTTGGCGGGCCGCATGTGGCCCGCGGTCCGTAATTTGCCCACCCCTGGTCTAGCCACAAATCAGAATGGAAATTATTAATAATTCTGTGAAAAAAATACACACTTGACTAGTAGAAACAGTGAACAGTTTTAGGAAATTTAACATTTATGGCTAGCAAGGAAGTAGCTGATTGAATAAAGATACTTGCAGTATAACTGTTTGAAATGCCAACCTTATGGATGACCAATCTTACTTAATAGATGCAAGGTTATGTAAACAAAAAAAAAATTGCCTTTTCTTTTTTTTTTTTAAATTCTATTTTTATGCTTTCAGACAATTGTAAAAATGTTATATTCATTTTTTTTATTTGGGTTATTTGTATTGTGGAAAAAAAAATGTTATATAAATGGCACAGTTCAATTTTTTTTTTTTTGAATTTTACATTGTAAAAATGTCATTAAGTCTTCTTCTGTGGCATTTTACATCTCAAGAGACAATCTTTTCCTCTTGCAAGCTCTTGTGTGACTAAAGAGGCCGAACCTTGATTCACAGCTGCGATCGCAGGTTGGGCATATGTAGTCACCAGGCGCCGTTGCATTTTCACCCTTCTTTCTGCTTCTGTTATGTATGGCATTTGCAATCCAAGACCTCTCCTTTATGTCATTAAGTAAAATAAAAAATTGTAAACTACTTACCAGCATTTTATCTGGTGTAGAAAGTCTGCCATTCTCTGGAATATAATAATTTCCCAAGCGAGATTTATTAGCACTGTTAGCAAGGCTGCCAATGTGAGAAGATCCTATTTTCTCTATAGATGCCTGACGTAATAAGCCTGACATACTACGAGCTTCACTGCTGCTTAAACTCTCTAAAGCAAATTCCTTAAGACGAGTTGTACTTGGTCGTAAATAAGAATCAAGAAGAAAGTCTTTTCGTGTCTGTGGTGGTTTATCCTCATCTGAAGAACTTTTGACCCCATAAATTGAGCTCCAGCGTTCTGAAACTTTTCTTTTCCCTGGTAACTTTCCTTTGTCCTCAGTTAATCCTACAAAGGAAGAATTATTTAAAGCTCTTTTTTCTAACAGAGAAACACCTTCCCATCTTTTCGATGAACCTGAAAGGTGTGGTGATACCTCTGATAAAGTATTCAAACCAAGTACATTTCTTCTCAAGCCTGTGGTAGTACTGACTTGAGAAGCATCAGTATTTGTTAATCTGGAGTTGATAGCCGGTGTAGATAAACCTTCTGTGTTTGTTAATCTAGAGTTAATTATGGTTGGAGTAGCTGAACCATCAGTATTAGTTAATCTGGAGTTGATGGCTGGGGTAGCTGAACTCTCAACATTTGTTAATCTGGAGTTGATGGTTGGGGTAGTTGAACCCTCTGTATTTGTTAATCTGGAGTCAATAGTTGGTGTAGGAGAACCCTCTGCTCCAGTGCAGTCAGACTGATTATGCCCCTTAGTTTCTGCCTCAGAGGCTGCTGAATCATGTCCAAAATTTTGTACATAACTCGAGCCTGGTAAGTCTAGGGAAGGAGTTTCTGCTGATGCTGCAGCTATATGGGCAAGTGGATCAAAAGTTTCACTAGCTGCTGCCTCAGCTCCACAGTTGGGCACTAAATGAGGGCATAATATGCCAACAGGAGGAAGACAAAAGTTTTTATTGAGTGATTTATGAGCAGACTGTGATCTTGACGTCAAACTTGGTAATCTGGAACCATTGCCAGGATGTTTCTCTTTCTTTTTCTAAAACAAAACAAAAATAGTTTTTACAATTTAAAAAAAAAATCAAATGTACATTGGAAGAAAGAGGGGAGACAATACATTTCACAGGCTACATGACAGCAAAATTGGTCTAGTTTGATAGAAAAGACCCTTTGCAGCTTCAATGTGAACAAAGGGCAAAAAGTTTTGAGGTGCCAGATTTAGGCATTATTGTCCACTCTGTGAATTGCAAGAACTAGAAAGAATGCATGAATTTGTGAAAAAGAGTCAACATGCTTGCCTCAAGATTTTTGAGAAAGGCAGAATGTGAAGATTTTACTTAACTTCCTTCCGCTACAGAAGGTTATGTTTAAGGTTTTCAAGCTAATTCAAGTAAAATTATTTTATATTTGGATGAAAAGTAACATACATGCAATAATGTGAGTTTTTAGCAGGCTTTGTTTTTGTATATAATGTCAGCCCTAAACATATCTTTAAATGCATCTTCATTAATGTTTTTTTTTGTTGAATCATTCTTTCTTCTGTTCTCATTATTCAACTTGGATTCTTACAAGAAAGCATTTATTTTTTTTTCAAAAGAAAATATTTATAGTGATAACAAAGCACACAAAATTAAAAAAAGAAATCTACTTCATGAAAAGCTAAAAGGTTAAAGTTGAAATCTACTTTTATTTTGCTTGTCAATGCCATTTCTTTACATCTATGATGATGATACAGTATATTGGTAAAATAAATTGCTCTGTTACTAAAAACAAATAATACCTTTTTTGTGAGCGTAATTTTTTCCATATTGACTCTTAACTGGTCCATTTTTTCTTTCATTTTAAAGTTTTCCTCAAGTTTTTCATTATTATGTGGCTGGTCATCATCATCTTCCTCATCACCTTCATCTTGAGTATTGCAAACAGGGCTGGTTGGGAAAGAGATATAAGCAATGTAGTTTGCATCAACATTTTGTGTAAAAACAAAACACCTACATCATAACAATAAAATTTGGAATTTAATTTTCTATCTGGACCCTTTTTTGTTCTTTATTGTTTGTCATTAACAATCATTTTTAAATACAATATCATACACACACACACACACACATTTAAAATGGCATTAAAAAAAAATTGACATTGAAAAACATAATGAACCTATACATAATTTTAGTAAAATAGTTTAACAGTTTACAAAGATGTGACACTAGTCCATTGTCAATACTTGGAGAACAATTTTAGAAAGATACTGAAACAAGATTCTACACATTTAATAATTAAAATAGCTTTCAATTAGGAAAGATTCTTTTTTAAAGGTGTGATTAGGAGTTGGGGTGACACCATTCAGCTAACCACACCAGCTCAAGTGAGGATTGAGCACAAGATATTTATAGTTTATTACTGATATAAATTAGAAAAGAACAAAAGTCTTCAAAGCCAAGAATGCCAAGATAAGCCTATACTAGAATGACAACAAAGAATGAAAACAAAGACAACAAAAAATGAAAACATAGAATCCCAACAAAGAATGATAACATAGACTGAAAACATAGAATGACAACAAATTACGACAAAGAAACTTACAATAGAATGATAGCAGTCCTAAATTAACACAGTGACATATTGTGATACAGACTGACAAAGACTAACGTACTACATAGCTTCAGATCCAGGACTTATTGTTCCATCAGTGTGAGGATCAACAACACGAAAGAAATTGAGTTTGTCTCCTTCTCTATAAACTAATAAAGTCACATTGCTAGCTGAAGGCAGCTTCTCAAGGAGCTCCTCTCTATTGGCTTCCATATACTCTGCCATTTCTCTCAAGGCTGAGTCTTCAACTGGTACTGGAAAGGAAGTCATACATTATCAAGAGTTGTTACGTAAATGAGGAAAGACAACAAATCTGACTGCAATTCTGAGAATGAAAACATCAATAAATCTACCATGCAATGACATTTTGATCTATTAAGATATATAGTTAATGATTCTGACAATATAATAAAATAAGATACTAAGATACTTAGTACTAGAAACAAAAAGATTTATTAATCATGATATAATCATGTCAGAAGTCATTGGTTAATATGCATGAGTGAATGCATGACACGTAGGACATAATCATCTTCTTTTTTGAAGTAACGTCTGTATTATATAAGATAAGATAAGATAGACCGATAAATTATGTTGGTAAAATTGTTCTACAAATACAAGGATGTGCTTCAAACTGTCATCACAAGGATTCAAGTTGGAACCTTGACCACCATAAGATAGATATACTAAGATTCTACATTTCTGAAGAATCATAACAATACTATTAGCTACAAGGACTCCAGAATTTACCATTACAGGTAAAGAATACAAGAGAGTTTAAAAGCATAATACATATTTTTCATTTAACTTCAAAAGAGGAGGACAAAAACAGATATTCTGATTTGACTAGGACACACTCACGTGATATCTTGACAAGATTTTCTTTTAACCCATATATTATTGATGATCTTAGTTTGTGAGTTTTAGCCAATAAATTGTCAAATTGTTGCTACATGATTGAGAATATCTCTGTCAAAATAATGATATCCCTGCTCTAGGAGATACAGACATTATAGTGTTGGCAGCATTATAAGTAAGCTTATGTCTATGAAAACTTATCAAATTTTACATTGTAAGGGTTGCTGCACAAGGCAGATGATGCCTTAAGTGCTGTGGAATTGATGACAGCTGCTCTGGAATGAGGATTCAATGATACTTAGCTGGATTATAGAGTGACAGGTTCACATCTGGAACAGATAATAACAGACAAGAGAAAGTCTGGAACTAGGCTGTGTTGATTGATTCTATTCAAGAACCTATTGCATTTAAAAACCAGGGTTTGAAATGGGAAACAATAAGGAATCCTCATCATATAACTTAGTCTAGGTGTACTGAATTAATTGTAAAAATGCCTGAGGGCCAAAAGTACCATAAATACTTACTATTATCATAACTGGAATGAATATATAGACATGATTTTTACAAAGATAAAAATGATACAAGGAATGTCAAAGAGTATATGTGAAGGGCAGGTTACAGATTATCTTATTATGACAACTTTTTTTTTTGTCTCCTCCGCTGGAACAAAGAGGAACACCTTCTTCCATAATTTAGACCCTGCATAGCCATTGTTCTGGTCCATCAACTGATGCTTAAAGAACATTTTCTATACTTTATCTCTTAGCTACCTCAGACATTCACAAGCTATATTCTTTAAAATAATTAAGGCCCTACAGAATGAAATACCTTGATTTTCTTTATCAATAGAACATTTAACATATTTAAGTTATAATACACAAAATTAGAAAATGTCCATAAACAGTTCAGAAGAAAAAATAAGAAATATTACACAAAATGTCAGGAAATAAAAGTAACAGACAGGACAGTTAAACACGACTAACTTCTTCTTGTGTTGATTGGTCCACCTTTCATTGCCAAGACTAGTTTCAGTGTGGCACCACTATAAATGTTGTAATCTTGTAAACAATAATCATCTTCTAGTTCAACAGAATGCCAAATAAGGTGCTGATGAGAAATGGGGATTCCTGAAAATAAGAGTAGATCCAAAGGTCAATGGAAACTCTTTAATTTTTACTAATAGCTGGTGACAAAAACTTCATATTTTAGTATTTAACTGAATGCAGTTTGTAAACTATTATATATCTTATAGGCATTCCTTTTTGTGTCAGTGGTAAAGCCACTGACAATATTAGCCATGAAAAGTAATTTTTTCAGAATTGATTTAGTTTCTGACAAAATTAAATTTACATCCTGGGTGCAGTCCGAGCATGCTACCCTGCCTCATAGTGGCGTCCGGGTGGAAATGATTGTAGGAGGAAACGATTAGGCTAGTAGCCTAAGTAGGCTAAGAGTAGCAAAACAAGACTCCCGTGGGGGTGCCTGATGGGGTGTGAGAGCATCCTCATTGCACTGCGCAGAGTTTAAAAAAAGCTCCCACAACCTTGTCACAATCCAGGTGCTGTTCTTCAAGGGGCCGTTACATAAAATGGAGTGTCCTGCATGGTTAGCCTGGTATAGAAAAGGAAAATGGTGAGGGTCTTAGTGTATGCTGTGTACAGTGTACACTGCTCTCATTCAGGCTGGTGAGAGAAAGCTCTTGTTCACTTTTGTTGGCCTAGAGTTCCAATAGCCGAAGACTCAACTCTACCTTACAGTTTCAAGAAGAAGAAGAATCCTGGGTGCAACAAAGTACTAGGATAGACAACCCAGTTTCTTACCAGAAAACTAGGGAAGTAGTTCTTCCTGCTCTGAGAACAACCTGAGTTAATCTCATCTCAGATGTCCTGTCAAAAGGCTTACCAAGCTCTTAAAGTTACTAATTCTAAATGCAAAATTAAACAAAGCCAACAAAGATACCCACCTTCTAGCCTTTGAATCTTTGCTTTCACTGACATTATGGTTTCAAATGGTGAGACTCGAAGTTCAAAGGCAGTTCCAGTTAATGTTTGTATATACAATTCCATTGTCTGAAGTCAGGTCCTTATGATAGATTTCTTCAACTTTCAAAACAAATATATATACATTAAAAAAATACAAAATAAAAATTTTCAAATCGCCTTCTTGTGCTCTAATTTCCAACAATTTCAACATTCCCCTTTTATGCTGAAATTAATCACAATCTCTAGACTCTAGATATAGATGATAATGGATTTTCGTAGGGAAAAGAAGGAAAATGATATTGTTTCTTTAGCTGGAGAGACTATTGAAATAGTGTTAACTTTTAAATACCTTGGTACCATCCTAGACAATAAACTCAATTTTACTGCAAATACTGATTATACGGTATCAGAAAAAAAGTGCAGCGAAGATTACGATTATTGAGAAAACTGTCCTTCTTTAATGTTAGCAAAAAGGCCTTGGCTATGTTTTATCACACTCACATCTGCAATATTTTAAGTTTCAATATCACAGCCTGGTATGGTAATCTGAGCATTAAAAATAAAAATAAACTTCATAGAATCCTAAATGCTGCTGGTAAAGTCATTGGCAAAAAAACATTTACCCCATTTGGGTAGCTGTTTGAGACAAACATCCATAAAAAAGGTAAAAAGATTCTAGAAATAAAAGATCACCCTTTGGGTAAGGATTTTGTGATTTTACCATCACAAAAGAGATACAAGACACTGATAGCAAAGACAAACAGACACAAACTCTCTTTTCTTCCCCTGGCAATCAAATCATTAAATAGAAACAATTGATCTGATATTAACTTTTCACATGTAAATTATGAGTGAGTCTTGCATGAATGTAGATGTTGTTTTTTAATAATCATAATGTTTTGTTTGGTGTAATGCACAAATTGTAAGACAAATTTCCTTGCGGACAATAAAGATTATTATTTCAGTGTTGGTGTGTTTTTACTGAATGTAAGATTAAATAACTATGCTCTCTGTTTCTACTTTGAATTTAATAATGTTAGAACAACCATTTTAGTTATTTAATGCCCCAAGACTATCAAAATAAGAATAAAATAAGATACTTAGATTGCATTGAAAAAAAACAAAACACTTTTGCAATTATTTCCTTTTTTTTTTGTATTCACTCATGTGAATATTGAGACCCATTATTGATTTTTTGACACAGTTTAGATGCATAAAAGTCTTAAAAACTGACTTAAGAAGTTAAGTTGCCTTAAATAAAACAGACTTAGATCTAAAATCTAGATTTAACTTGAGAGTCTAAGCTCAAAGCCTATATATTGAGTATGCTAGTAGTAGTAGATAAGTTAGTTAATTAGGCCAGGGAAGGCTAAGTCAGTGATTGAACTGTCATCATTAAGTCTGAGAGATGGATGCAGTTTCAATGAGAAAAGTCCACATTTATAAAAAAAAATAAAAACATGAGAAAAAATAAAAAAAGACAAACTCTCTAGACCTAGACCGCAGAAAATTAAGAATCAGTCTAGGTCAGTAGTAGACACTTTTGACTTTGTTTATAATCTAAGACTAAGAATCAGTCTAACTTAGAAGCGTTCTACTGCCTCTATAGACTATTATATAGTATAGATTCTAGAATAATCTAGTCAGAGTCTAGTCTAGAGATCTAGACTAGATAAGAATTAGATCTATTAAAATTATTATTATTATCTAGTATTTTAGTCTATATTCTAAAAATTCTATAAATATATATAATAACTTAATATATAATAATAAGGCATACATGCCTTTAATTCATATAGATCTAGATCTATGGCTCTATACTCTATAAAGTCTATGGCTTGTCTTCGATCTGAAGATATTGTCATTAAATTGACTCGGTCGGAGGAATGCTGCATCATTATGATGACTATGAATATGATGTATGTCACTTATGAATATGATGTATGTCACAATGTCAATGTGATGAATGTGAGAATCATGGTATGCCACAGTAAGACTAGCTAGTAACAGCTAGTGCCAACTAGTGGTAGGTAGTTGGACTAGTACTAACTTAGTAAAAACTAGTAGTATGAGTATGACTATGAATAGTATGAACTATGACTATGACTCATACTCATGTCATAGTGCCTGGCGATAGTATGACTGAGTATGTTTAATGTTCATTATAATATAAATTATATTGTTATGTAAAATGTCAGAATGTGCTGTTTACACTCAGTGTAATTTACAGTAAATGAGTGTTAGTACTGATACTTTATGATAGTTGATACTACTCTACTGAGTACTGTTAGAGTTAGAGTCTGTTAGAGACTAATGTTACTATTAGAGTCACTGTCAGTAGTGTCAGAGTCATCAGTATCAAAGTTACAAGTAGAGTCAGTCACAGTCACAGACTTCACTAATCACATTTACAGTGTCAGTGTAAGACTTAGACTAGTAAGACTCAGTAAGAGTAGAGAGAGTAGTAGAGTATTTTTCCCGTGGCTAAGCCTAAGAAGACCAAATATTTGAAATATTAATCCAGAATAGCTAATAACTAATACTATTGCAGTATTGCTGCAAACGGCGTTTGTAAAGACTAGGTCTACACAAGTTGCAAAATTAAAAGCTTTGTTTTCTAGTAATTTTTTTAGACTAGATCCTAGATCTAGTAGATTTCAATAGCTCTAGTTTAAAATTTATAAACAAAAACAATACCCCATTACAAAATGGAGGACCCAAAGAATTTGTAGTATAATTAGAACCCGTATATTGTAGTTACTGACAACCAGTGCTTCAAACTGGTTTTTTTTTTTAATACCCAGAATCAAAGAATTTCTTCAATACACAATAAAATACCCAGATACCCAGATGTATATATATGAGACGACTAAATATCTTAACAATAGAGAGAGAATGGCAGAATTTACATTATAATTGTGTCGTTGATTAACATGCATGACTAGATTGACCTAGGACAGACTTCTTTTTTTGAAGTAACGCCTAACGGTACCTCTGTATTTTTTTAAAAAGAGAAGAGAAATAAGATATAGATCTTGATTATGAGTCAGAGCTCCCATTACACTTACAGGAGCCTAGGACATGAAAAGGAGCTGCTGCACCAGGTTGTGAAGAACCAAGTTTATTCATTAATATAACATTTTATTCAATCGAACATATGTACGGTTATTATTATACACAGCGACTCTCTTGTTTACAACACACCTACTCGGTTGTTTTCCTCTCTCTCTCATAACATACACGTCCCTTCCGCAAGTCCCCTAACTCCCAGTTCTCTAACACTTGACCGTGTGTCACGGTTGACCATACATAGTAACCGTGTCACAACAGTCCTCCCAGGGCAGAGAAAAATTTTGATCGTATCAAAATTTCACGATCCCTATAGATTGAGTGTACATTCATACTGTTTTACATTGACAAGAAAAAAATGACATGTTATACAATGGCATCTTTAATTATGAGACGACTGATAATGCCTATAGCTACTAATGAATCTTCAATATGTTATTGAAAGGACAAACTCTGCTTATGTCCTGTTCTATTTTAAAACTTGTATAACAAAATCCACACATTTAATTTTTTTTTTTTTTTTGTAACGACAATGTTTTGAATGGAACATTGGAAGGTGAAAAATACCCAATTAGTTAATACTTTGTTACATCATATACATCTTCCAAACTAAGGGAATTGTTTACTTTGTGTTTCTTACATACTAATTCCTAGTCTATAACTACGACTATAATCAATGTTACAAACAAAAAAAAGCTATATTATAGTTAAAATTTCACATATCTGAATGAAATAAAAAAAGAAATTCAGAAGCGTAATCTTACTTCCGTCTTGAGAATCTAAATTTTAAAGTTATCATACAAGATATTAGTTATTTTGTCATTAGCTGATTAATGAATGAACCTTAGTCCAGCGGTCCATAGACACATCTTGCCAACACGTCAGCTATCACGTTGATAGGTCCCCGAATGGCTTGAACTGTAAAGCTGTCAATAGCTAGAGCTTCACGCTCTATTGTTGAGTATTTTTGTTCAGCTGTGTTGCGTCACACTTCTGTATTAAAGTGCCTCCCACTGCTGTGGAGGATGCGTCTGTTGCCAAGTAGAAAGGGGTCCTGGTGTCTGAAAGCTGTAGTACTATGTCGTCTGAGAAGGCACTTTTAATGCTTTGTAGGTATTCCTATAGTCTTGAGCTCCACATGATCTCGTCGGGGTCGCCAGTTGTGAAGAACCAAGTTTATTCATTAATATAACATTTTATTCAATCGAACATATGTACGGTTATTATTATACACAGCGACTCTCTTGTTTACAACACACCCACTCGGTTGTTTTCCTCTCTCTCTCATAACATACACGTCCCTTCCGCAAGTCCCCTAACTCCCAGTTTTCTAACACTTGACCGTGTGTCACGGTTGACCACACATAGTAACCGTGTCACAACACAGGTATTATTGCAGTTAAATTCCATTTATAAGTAGCCTACATAGGCCTAACCCACTGGATAAGGAGGATTCACCCTCTGTCAATCCAGTGTAAAATGTTTTACGTTTTTGGACGTTACTTCAGATTTGAAGCTAACTATTTTCCCAAACCTCCTGTAGAACGACGGGGGGTATAGCATCGGGCAGCCCGAGGTTCGAAACTGGGACCATCAATTAAGACCGTTGAACAACAAATCCAGACCACATGACCAAGAAGCCATTATCTCGACAACAATTATTAATAATGGCCTTCCGCCTTTAATTTTTAATAGAGCTTACTGAAGAGACTCTCCAGTCGACTATCTTATAATCTCTCTTGGCATTTTACGACTCGTGAGCGATCTTTTCCCTTTGCAACTGCTTGTGTGGCTAAAGAGGCCAATCCTTGATACACAGCTGAGTTGCTGGTTGGGCATATGAAATCACCAGGCACAGCTGCATTTTCAGCCTTCTTTCTGCTTCTGTTGTGTATGGCATCTGCAATCCGAGACCCTTCTCTTATGCTCTCTCTCTCTCTCCATGTGGATCTATCCAGTGCTACTTTCTCCCAGCTGCTAGTGTCGATTTTAAATAGCTTCATGTCGCGTTTGCATACATCTGTATACCGTAAAAGTGGACGACCAGCGGCTTTCCTGCCTTCAATAAGATCGCCATACAGTATGTCTTGTGGTAGTCGACCTACTGGCATTCTGCGAACGTGGCCAAGCAAGCCAAAGCGTCTGCTGCTGATAACAGACCGGGTGTCCTGGCTTCCTGCTCTTTGTAGCATTTCCTCATAGGTTATCTTATCTTGCCACCTTATTTTAAAGATCCGCCTTAGGCATCAGAGGTGGAAGACATTCAGCGCTTTTTTTTTCCTGCCATGAGTAGGTTGACCATATGTTTCACTTCCGTATAGCAAAGTGCTCATCACGCAGGTCCGGTAGACTAAGGCTTTAGTATTGTTAGTCAGCAATATGTTGTCCCACACTCTTTTCTGCAACCGTGACATGGTGCCCATTGCTTTGGCTATCTTATTGTTGACGTCTTTATCCAGTAGATATGATGGAGCCAAGATAACAAAAGTGATCAACAATTTCAAGTGGTTGGCCATTAATGTTTACTTGAGGTGCAGCATTAGTGTTTTGGACAAGTATCTTAAATTGGTCTTGCTTTGACTAATATTTAAGCCGAACTGCAAGCAGCAGATAGTTTGTCAACCAAGGTCTGAAGCTGGATATCAGAGTCAGCTACAATAGCTGCATCATCAGCATACAATAGTTCCCTAATAAGTATAATATCCTCCTAACCTTGGTTTTTGCCCGCAGCCTTGATATACCGGTATTGAATAGTTTTCCAGAGGATCTTGTGTGGAGAAACACACCTTCGATAATGTCGTTGAATGCATAGTGTTGTAGACAAGAGAAGAATATGCCAAAAAGAGTAGGTGCGAGCACGTGCACATCCCTGCTTGACACCACTGCTAACCTCAAAAGGTGCTGATTGGGCTCCATTATATTTGACAGTACATTTCGTTTCCTCGTGAAAACACTCAATGAACTTCAGTAGTTTGGGAGGGCAACCTATTTTCCTTAGGAGTTTGAAAAGGCCACTTCTGCTGACCTTGTCAAGGGCTTTAATCAGATCAACAAAAACTAAAGGGGTTTCTCTCTGAATTTTTCCTGTAGTAGTCGAAGAGAGGATATTATGTCCACGGTGGATCTACCACTCCTGAATCCGTACTGAGATTCTGGGCAGACTCTAGAAGCTATCACTTGCAGCCTGGATAGTGCCACTCTAGCAAAGATTTTCCCAACTATGCTGAGAGAGAGATACCCCTATAATTGTTGCAGTCACTCCGATCCCCTTTGTTCTTGTATATTGTGACTATATTTGCGTCACGCATGTCCTTTGGGACATGACCTGCTTCCCAGCAGCGGCAGAGGAGATTATAGAGTTCAGGGAGCAGGACTGATTCGTTGACCTTAACTACTTCCACTGGGATGCCGTCACTCCC
Source organism: Biomphalaria straminea (assembly GCA_021533235.1). NCBI lineage: Eukaryota > Metazoa > Mollusca > Gastropoda > Planorbidae > Biomphalaria > Biomphalaria straminea. Next base: position 3,115,150 of record JADKLZ010003886.1, on the reverse strand, counting down.
TAGGGATTTTCTATTTTTCATGCAGTAAATTGTTTTTTTTTTTTTTTTAGATCATTAAGGCTAGGAATGTCATCTAGGCATTTCAATACTGGGAGATCTGGAAGGAACGCCAGGGCGACATCGTCTACTGTATTCAGTGTGGAATAGACATCGAGGTAGTGCTCTGTCCATCATTCTAGCTGCTTTGTTTCATATGTATTTTTTTCTCCAGATTTTGATAGGAGGTGGGGGGCAGGCTTAGACACTGTTGGACCCAGGGCCTCTTTAATGCTATCAAACAGAGCCTTACTATTTCCTAAGTAGAGACTTTCTTGAATTATGTTGCAGGTATCCCTCCAAAAGTTGCTAGCACATGGTCTAGCCATTTATTTTGCCTCTTTATTAGCAGTTTTGAAGGCTTTCCAAGATTTTGGACTATAATCAAAGCAAGACCAAGATACTTGTCCAAAACACTAATGCTGCACCTCAAGTAAAAATTAATGGCCAACCACTTGAAATTGTTGATCACTTTTGTTATCTTATATATCTGCTAAAATCACCTCACTTTTGAATGGCTCTGAGACCTAGATATATGTGGGTATGGGTAAGACCAATCGTTATAATAGAAGGCCTCATGCGACGTCACAACCAATGGGTAGTTTATGCCAATAGCTCGTTGGCACGTCACAAGTCGAACTATAGGCCTATATATATCTGTTTCATTTTTCATTGTTGGTCTTTTTGATCAATCGGTCGAATGACAGGCCCTATAATCATTTTACTGTTACAAAAATTGTGTGTCTCTGGCCTGGGCTTAAGGGAACTATGATATAGTATCCAGTGGCGTAGCGTAAGGGGGGGGGGAGGGAGGGGGCGATTTTGAAAATCCCCCCGGGCCCCCACTTAGGGGGGCCCCCACTTAGGGGGGCCCCCAAACGGGTGTCCAAAATTTGTTTGTAAATACATAAATTAATATATTTGATTGACAAATAGTGTCAAGTACCAGTACGTTTTAAAATATTTTTCCGAAAGAGAAAAGTTAAAGTTAGTTTTACATTTTAAAATGCAAATCTTTAATAGATTTGTTGCCGATTTATTTTACTTTCAAAAGAGATCAAAAGTTCTTGCAGCGAAAACTAAGAATATTACTATCTTTTGTTGCCACGAACAGGGGCGTCCTTAGCAGTGCGCGGGACCCTGTGCGTGTGTCATGTTCGGGGCCCCATAAGGATAAACTATATATACCATACCACATCACGCTAACCTGCTAATCCGTCTCTAACGCTGTAACAATAACAAGACAGTATGTCTGTCTTAACGCTGTGGGCCTTCCTTTTTGTTACAAAACATAGAACATTGCGTAGCCTTTGTTGGCTTACTATTGGCCGCGCTAAGTGCTATATATAGCCTACTGTATTGTAATTGTTCTGCATAAAGAAACTTCTTTCAACTTTAAAAAAAGTTTAAAAATTACTCCCATGACCATAGCCTATTGGGAAAAAAAACAACAAATAGACAGAAGCAACTAATCCATATATTTTATTTCGTATACAAAATATCGACATCCAATCGGATTGTATTAGGAAAATATGTGGTGATCAAGTTTGTGGCAATAAAATCTCCGATCGCGGGGCGCCCCTTGCCACTCCCTAAGGACGCTACTGGCCACGAATAAAACTGTATGACATACAGCGTATTCTTAATAATTATTATTCTTAATAATGCTACAATTGTTCATTATTCGGGTTGACCAGGGTGGGGCTACAAAACAGCGTGATGCATTGGTTAAACCTACAAAAGGCAGCCACAAAGAGTGGCCGTCTGTCTGGCTAGCGAATACGTCTGTTAGGCATAAATCCAAAAGCAATATTGAATTGTTCAACTTTTTTTCCCAAAATAACCCCAGAGATCCTTCCTTTTCAAGTTATTATCACATCCTTCCTACTAAAGTTCTTAAACTGATATCTACTAGGATCAATTCGACCACTTCTGGTTGTCTTGACTGGCACAACAGGTTCTCTAGACGTTGGACTATAACTGTCTGTTTCGTTTTTTTCTAACAGTTTTCTGTTCATTGCCTTCATCGGTATCATAGTACCCAAAGATATCGTGATTGAAACCCTAGTTCAACAAGCGTTGATTTCTTCTGTATGTTTTCGAATCGTTTGTTTATGATGTAAGAGCTGAGTGAGGAATGTTTATTTTTAATGACAACTACTTTCTGTCATGTTTGTTCTATACGAACTCTCACTTTCTCTCTGACAGAGTAATCTTTAGGTAGTCTTGCTTTTGCATCGTATTTCACTTTGCTTTTCATCTGTCGTTCGTTGAGTAATGTCGCATTTTTAGTTACCGATGGTTTCAATAGTTTTGGATCAGTTGGATTAATGTCCCTGAATCTTCTACTCATCAGCAGCTGTGATGCTTATCGGAGTATTTCTATACTCGAGCATGCTTTTAGCTAAATGACGAAAAACTGACTTAACTGATCACCCAATCCAACGAAAAAGCAAAAGAAGGTAGTGAATACTATGGATTCCCTGTAATCAAAACAACCAGAAGAAAGAAAAGACTTTATGGGAAGTTGAGTTCTAATGTAGGACTGTCAATTGAACTGCAATTCAAACGTGTTGCGACAGAAGGGCTGGACAGATTTCAAATGGTGATGAAGGACAGATTACAAAGGCTGGAAAAAATGAATACCTTTGGGTTTCTTCTTGAACCAAGACACCTGTTGGATGATGACACGCTTATGACAAACTGTGTTACTTTTTCCTGTTTGTATGATGAAATAAATGGCAAATCGCTTGTTCAAAGATGTCATTGATGCATGAGCAGTTTTGATCAACAAACCAGTAATACGATACACAATAGACATAGTGCGGAAACGGGCTTCATATGGTAATAACGTGTGCTCAAACCTTGCAACCTCCTCCGAATACCGCTAACTCAGGCCCCCCTCCCTTGCGTCATTCTCAAAGCTGAAGTTCATCATTTCAGGATCACAATGACGCAAGAAAGGCTTATCATGGCTTTAATGTCAGTGGAGTCACAAATACAAGAACGTATCGATGTAGATGATGCTTTAGATGTCTTTGCTGCACAGAATGCACGACTTGAAGAGATATGAATTGAGATTTGTCACGTGTGTATTATTTAGCTAATAAACAATGGTATTATTTATTAAAAGAGTCTTAATGATAATTTTTTTTTGTTACGTTTACTGATATACTGAATTAATTTAATCTTGAGCTTATATATTTTTGCGTACATTATGTCATGTCATATGTCGAATGCCAAAATGCAAGGGGCCCCCAAAGAGGTCGATCCCCCCCCGGCCCCCGAACCCCTAGCTACGCCCCTGATAGTATCAGGCCTAATTGACTATAAGACTGTAACATATGAGGAAAAAAAAAAGGGGGGGGGCTACTTGAATTCACTGGGAGAAGCGGGAGAAGTAAATTTTAATTTATAGCCTGTCGTCGTTGAAATGTAGGATTGAAAAAAAATGTTTCGGCCTAGAGAGTAGGCTACAGACATCAATAAATGCCCCCTCCCCCCAAAAAAAAAATTGAGATAGGCTACGTCCAAACAATTATGAATATCCGATCTGGAAAAAGCGGTTTGAAGAGGATTGTAGGCCTAGTCCTTCAGAAGTAGAGTAGATATAATAAAAACACAATCGAGGAAACAGTCTCTCGGTAAAAGCCCTTAACAAAATAAAGACAATAAAAGACCATATAATTAATTTCTGGAATTAATTTGTCCAATTCTGACAGGCGATGTGAAAGGAATTAAAATCTGTACACCAAAGAAAGAATTAGCTTGACAATGAAAATTTAACGCTACTATTTAACACATATAGGCCCAAACAATACGGCACTACTGGGCAGCGCTTTGGTGCGATCCAGTTCATTAGATCAAAAATTATCGCATCTATTGGACAGACGAAAACCAAAGTGACAGATGAGGATTTCATAGTCGAAGTCGAGGTATTTATTTCTAAAACGTATAATAGGACTGCTCCTGAGCCCACCAATATCTCAATAGTGCCATTAGAGCATGGAATGGTTTGCCTGAGCTAGCCAGGAAAACCAGTGACTTGGCAGAATTTAAGTCACTGGTAAATATGCATGACGCGTAGGACGTAATCATCTTCTTTTTTGAAGTAACGTCTGTATTATATAAGATAACTAGCCTACTGTCGGAAAAAATGTACAGCATCACGTGAACTATTATCTTCATTTTTACCAAGCTAATATCAGAGCCACCAATAAATGAATAGCGCTAAAAAAAAAAAAAAAGCGGAAATCTCCCCCCCCCCCCCACGCACCAAATAAAAAAAAATCTAAATAAACCGCCAAACTTCCGCCTGTCTGTTGTATCAAACTTATTTTAAAAAATAAGATGTAGGCCTACAAATTTTGTTCTGAACACAAATGTGGGCCTATAGCAGAATAGCACAAAGGCAGCATTCGTGGGTCAATGTGCTGAAAAGAATTAAGCTACACCAAGTAATAATATTAGTATAGTTCGTCCATCGTGGTTCGATGATGACCACTTTGTCATCCAGGGGGCTGAGGGCTTTGCACTGGAGTTTTGTGCCTCCTCATGTGGCTGGTGAGACCTATGCGAGCCCGGAATGTTCGGCCGCACTCTGGGCAGGTAATTCCAGCTGGAGCTAGTGTCGTTTAGTTCCCCTTTCAGACCATGTGGTCTATAGGGCAGATGATGTAAAGGTCATCTGATTCTGTGGCCTACGGTTAACGAGGGTGTCATGTGGCCAGTACAACGACCAACCGCCTTTACTTTTCCCCAACTAATGTCAGGTACCCATTAGAGCTGGGTGGACTCAGAGGCGCCCAAGGATCCCGAAATAAAAATCCCAGTCTTCACCAGGATTCGAACCCGTGACCCCCGGTTCAGAAGCCAAGCGCTTTACCGCTCAGCCACCGCGCCTCCCTAGTGTCGTTTGCCTTGACTTTAATTCCGAAGATGCATGACGCGTATGACGTAATCATCTTCTTTTATATGTGTATTATATAAGATAAGATTACGTATAAGAGCAGTGTTTCACTTGACTACACAAATTCAGTAAACGTCCATACGTATTTTAGCTTTTGGACTATATTGTTAAAATTGTTGTGGCGACGTGGGTAGGGGTAATCGTGTTTTTGTGATCCCCTGACACAAGATAACACAGGCCATCGCTAGTCGAGGTTTGGAGCGATCAACCGTTATGAAAGACGTGTGTTGTGAACACCATTTAGGTCAGTTACATCTGAAATGGTCCCTAAGGAACGAACGAGGTTCTATCGGTTTCGAGAGCACTAGGGGACTCCATATACAAGGAGCAAAAGTCACTTCACGATTTTAAGATCCAGCCAGTGAGTCCAGTGTGAAGTCAGTCCGGAACAGTGGAATCTAATACAAAGTACAGGACGATGCGGAGCGGCCAGTAGAGTTTGATACCGCAGTACAATGTAGGCTATACGGCAGTACGTTTATCTTCGGGGAAACTTTTATACAGCCAAGTGTTACGTGTTGCCGATTGCACAGTATTGGCTTTGATTTATCAGATATTAGAGAGTCACGTTATTTGGAGTACCGGTATTGAGTTGGTTGTGTCGTGTTATGCGGTGCAAGAGAGCCTGAATAGAGAGTCGTTACAATATCAAGGCATCTGATTCAGCTAGAAATCAATAGTTAATACAAACGTTAGACTCCAAAAAATCGAAAAAAAAAAAAAAAAAAAGCTTCCGACACCTTGTGTGAACAACTGGAAAGAAATCCTCAATGTTTAATGACAATTTGATTTTTTCACCATACAACTACAAGAAGAGGCCTAGCTATCTTCACTCTTGTCCACACTGCTATGGAGTTCTAAGCCAACTACACAAGGATGTAATTACCCCTTTTGAAGGAATGTCTGCAATTTATAAGATAGATAAAACATTTCAATGTTAACAGATAATTCCTACTTTGAAGGAATATCTGTAAATTATAAGATACTTATAAAACATTTGGTCATTGAACTGAAAAGGCCATCAAGTTAGTTTCTGAGGAAGAGGTGCATCACCATGGATGCCTAAATCAAAAGGACAGCATTTATATGACCATAATTCATCAGCTAAATCTATTTATTGATTCTCAAGTCAAGATCTGAATTTCCTGGAACCATGTTGATATGGGGGTAGAAAATTAATTTTAGATAGTTACATACATTGCTATTGTTTATATATATATATATAAATCGTTAATGTTTTTCTAAGATGAGAAAAGATATTACATTCTTCTAGGTAGTCACAGGCTTTTTAAAATTAGTTAATGCTTTCTCAAATATTGAATTTTTTTACCTTGAAAATCTTGATAAGAATTTAAAAAACATTTAATTTAAAAAAATCAGCAATATACACAGTAGAGAAAAAAAACAACCTTGTCACAATTAGTTTATTTCAAACTATAGAGTCATGGTATTGTATCTAATAATACCAATGGTGTAAAACAATTTTATAACTGTGGAGTCATGAATTTACAACCCCAGAGCTTGTTATTTAAAATGGTGGAGTCATCATAAACAAAATAAAATAACCAAGAGAAAGCATTGCTGAATTGAGACTCAACATTTGAACACTAACACAAAATTAATTTTGAACACAAAACAATTTACTACTAGGTTTATTTGTGAAACAGATACAGGAATGTCAATGTCACATTGTTTTTTAATTGTCATCATTTGAGTTAAATAACAAAGAAAAAAAAAATTCAATGGCAGTATTCAGTGGTTCTCAATATGTTGGTTGCAAAGGATTTTTTTTTCAGTTTGAATTTTTGTCCTTGAGTCAAGGATTTTTCTTTAGGATTCATTAGTGACTAGAAATAAAAAAAAAATAATTTGAAATAAAAAAACAAAACAGCTTCCATGAGTGAGCCCATAAAGCAGACTAAACTATAGTAGAAAGTGAAGGTTTCTGGCAGCTGATAAGGTTATATTTTATAAAATCAACTCTGCCAAGTCATTGGTTTTCCTGGCTGACTGAGGCAACCCATTTCATGCTCTAATACTACTACTATGGAAGGAGCAGCAATTGTACAAATTTGTTCTAGCATATAGTACAAGGATGTTACAAGACCATAGTAACCAGGTGTTTGTTTTTAAAATAAGTGTTGTTTGCTTTAAATAAAACCAGAACATAAAGAGATTCTTTATGAAACCTGAAAAAAAAAACAACTTAAATCTATTAGGTAAATGTACTATAATTTTGGGAATGCAATAAAAAAAATTAAATACAAGTAAATAGAGATGGTGTACATATTATTTTTTTTTTGTTTTTTTAAGAACCTTTGCTGTATTTATTAGCACTACCATCACAAATCAGTAATCTATTTGATGTACATATTGTTTTGTTTTTAAAAGAAGCATTTCTAATGTTGTATAACAAATGACTAATCTTGATGTTGGTCTATCTTACTTTTATACACATGTACATTCACTATACAAAGGTTGAATCTTTTCAATAATAATAATAAAAAATAAATTAAAAAAATTTTCTGGCAATAAGGCCAATATGTTTGTGGACGGAATTCTGTATTTTATCACAGCAAATGCATTTTCGGCAGGCACAGATCTTTAAAGGTATCAACATTTAATGAAAGAACAGAAGTTATTTACCAAATTTTGAATTGCTGGAACATTGCAATGTAAACAATGATGTTGAAGGGATGGAGATTAACTAAGAAATAGTAAAACCTGATAAAATGAGCTACACTAATGTGTTTGGACACCAGGTCATAAGATATTTGATCAAAAAATGGAAATATGGCATTGTATTAAAAAGTATTAGTGAAATATAATTCATCAAATTATAGTTAAAAAATGTGTGCAGGTCAACATGGAAACAAATTTCATTACTGACACCAAACACTGTAGGTGTCAATATTTCAATGTAAGTTACAAGTTAATTGCTTGTGACACAGAATTAATCTTTGATACTGAGCAGAGCAAACAAAGGAGCAGCACCACCAGCAGCTAAAAGTCTTCCCTGGTTAGTGGAGTCAAGGGCTTGCACTGGTCCAGGCATGAGGTAACCACCAATGTGCTGTGATAAAAAAATTATCACATATTATTTATTTTTACTACAAAGAAAAGAGTACAATTTTTGTATTGGGAGCTTAGAAATCATAGAATTACAGGAAAAAAAAAATGGAGTTTTTTATTATGCCTTTGGCACTATATTGTAGGCTATGTTAATATTATAAAAAAAAAGTAACAAATTTGCTGAAAATAAAAAGTCCCTCAACTTGTACATTTTAGATATTCTTGTAATAGACAATTGTTAAATCTTACACAACTCTATGTGTTAACTTATTTGAATTTAAGTAAAAGTCCCTCAACTTGTACATTTTAGATATTCTTTTAATAGACAATTGTTAAATCTTACACAACTCTATGTGTTAACTTAAATGAATTTAAGTAAGTTCAGTTTTCATTTAGGCAATGACAAACTGGCACAATGATTTATGTAATATACAAACCCTGTTTGTAGCCAGCTCAATAACTTCAGCTCTGTTTGTGCCACTCCCACCAGCAAAAACGCAAGAACTATTACAATAGAGAGCAGCATAAAGAAAGGCTCCATCTGTGTTGGGAAACTTAATTTCTCTAGTCAATGCTCCAGTAGTGTAGTTAAATTCTTGAAGAGCATGAAGAGCTGTCCACTGTCCAGTTAATATACTGTTATCCTGGTATTTATAAAAAGAGAAACAGTTGAAGATTTTTAAAATTTTTAGTCTATATATAGAAAGTAATATAGAGTAAAATTGATAAACCCTTTGTTGTGTTGTATTTGATTTTGTATCTTCCTTGATTGAATATATTTTCAGCTGCAATGATAGATGTTAGTGAACTCTTTGTCCTTATAACCCCCTTATATCCTTTCTTTACAACACATTTGTACCGCTATCACAAACCACTTTATAAACACAGATGACTAGTGTCTTATAAACCCTCTTTTACTACTACTAATGACATAAATGATTGTAGCTTATTTATTCCTCTACTCATAAAACATGATAGTGAACAGATTTCATATAGAAACTTGAAGGTATTGCTCTTTATGTCCTAGCATTAACACACCAATCTGTATTGTAAGAAAACTTATTACAATGTATATAACATACCATAATGTCTATAGCATCACCGCAAATGTGAGGTCCTGTAATGTTTCTCTTCACACCATCATTGTCACGGATGTCCCAAATCTATCAATACAAATTACAATTACTCAAACAAATTTATTGGGGTTGTCTCAAATAAATAAAAACAATTTAAATTATTCAATTCTTTTATTAAAAATTAATATGTAATACACAAACTTTGACTGCTAACCTTTAAGAGATAGTTAAACTGTTTGTGGGCTAGTAACATTTCAGTAAAATTTTCCTAATATACAATAATTTTTTTTTCTAAAAATAGTAAGGTTAAAAAAACACAATTGTGTTTCTTTCAAAAAATATATTTATTCTCATTTTTTTAGACCTTACAGGAACTTAAGTTAATGTACATTTATTAAAAGTCCTAACTAAAAATCCAACTACAAACCCTAACAAATAAAAAAAAGATCCTAATTATAATACTAAAACTTAAAAAAAAAAACAGTTTAGGACTACATACTATTTTAGTTGGGAAGTGACTATGGACAATCTCTTAGGAATTAGATGAAAATCTGGGCATTAGCTATGGTCAGAACTATGTTGTCCGAAAAAAAAAAGTATCTAAAAATTAAACACCTGACCCAAAAAGTAAGCAGACAGCTGCAGAGTGAATACATAAACAATGTAATATCGAAAGATAACAACAAAAACCTATGGTCATACATTAAGTCTAAGAAAATGGAAACAACTGGCATAGCACCATTAAGAGGAGAAGACAACTTGACCCATAACGATAATGAAACTAAAGCTAACATCTTAAACAAATACTTTGCATCAGCTTTCTCAGCCCCAGGAGACAAAGACATATTACTTAATCTGAAGCAAGTAGACAACATAGGAGATATAGAATTACAAGAAAAGGGAATCCAAAAATTATTAGCCAACCTCAAACCTAATAAAGCATCCAGGCCTGATGGCATTCCAGCTAGACTTCTCAAAGAACTAAGCACCAGTGTTCAAAATACTTTTTCAGGCATCTCTTAACCAGGGCAGAGTACCAAGGACTGGAAAGAAGCTAATGTCACCCCTCTATTTAAGAAAGGAGAAAAATCTGACCCAGGAAATTACAGACCAGTATCACTAACCAGCATCACTTTTAAAATCCTAGAGCATATAATATGTAGCAACATCATAAACCACTTATACAAACATAATGTCCTTACTCCATTCCAACATGGCTTAAGAAATATAGATCATGCGAAACACACCTAATTGGACTTATTGATGATTTTTCAAAAGGCTTAGACAACAGTGAGCAAATAGATGCTATCTTACTAGATTTTTCTAAAGCTTTTGACAAAGTTCACCACCATAGTTTGCAAAAAAAAAAAATTAAAATATTTTGGCATTGATGGTCCACTGCATCAGTATATTAAAGATTTTCTTATAGGGAGAGAACAAACTGTAATAATAAATGGCTCTAAACCAACACCAATAACAGTAAACTCAGGCAAGGAACAGTATTAGGACCACTACTATTTTTATTTTACATAAACGATTTACCAAATTGCATTAATTCAGGAACAAAAGTCAGATTATTCGCAGACGATTGCATAATATACAGAACAATAAAAACAACACAAGATACAGAAATTTTACAAAGAGAATTAGATGAATTACAAAAATGAGAATCAAATTGGAGCATGTCTTTCCACCCAGAAAAATGTCAGTTATTAAGAGTAACAAAAAAAAATAAAACAAATTAATTCCACTTATTTTATTCATGGTAAACCAGTAACACAGACTAAAAACGCAAAATACCTAGGTGTTATGATAAATGAAAAACTGTCATGGAATCCCCATATTGATGAAACAATAAAAAAAAATCAACCAAAGCATTAGGGTTTATTAAAAGAAATTTCTATAAATCAAATAAGAACATAATACTAAAATGTTATTTAACCTTGGTTAGGCCTATAATAGAATATGCATCCTCTGTTTGGGACCCCTCAACTCAAGAAAACATTAAGAAACTAGAACAGACACAAAATAGAGCTTTGAGATTCATAACAAATCAATATTCATATTTGACTAGAGTAACACCTTTGGTAAAATCACTAAATTTAGAAAGCCTTCAAGACAGAAGACTCAAAAGTAAAGTAGCAATTATACATAAAACAATTAACCATAATCTTCAAATTCAAAAACAAAATTTAATAAAATACTCAGAAAGACACAAAGAAAAATGCACATTCCTCATCCCATATGCTAGGACAAATTTGTACAAAAACTCCTTCTACCTTAGCGCTATTAGAGCATGGAATGGATTGCATGAGCTAGCCAGGAAAACCAGTGACTTGGCAGAATTTAAGTCATTGGTTAATATGCATGACTGAATGCATGACGCGTAGGACATAATCATCTTTTTTGAAGTAACGTCTGTATTGTATAAGATAAGAAGATAACCGCCCCCCCCCCTTTTTTTTTTCATGCAGCTGTTGTGGAACAGCAGGTGACAATAGTTTGGGATCAACAGAATAGCAGATTCAGCCAGGATATAGCTAAAAACTACTTAAGGGTCACCAGCTCCTGATTTTGCCTCAGAGTTGACAACTACTGAGGCTTTTTCCATTTCAGCAATGGATGACACAGATCCTTTATGTAATGTCAGTGAATGTATCCAACAAATAAACAGTCTTGGTTCTTAACAGGTCTGTTGGGTGCCTTATGATAAGAGACCGGAAACTATTTTATTAATAGAACTTGTACAAATCTATTTTCAACAACAACAAAAAAACACAAAAACTAATATACTATTTATTCTTGGACCAATACTCAAATATGTATCATCTGTTTTGGTTCTCTCACTTCCAGAAAACATACTATTAATTTATTAAAATAATACTGTCTATTTTTCTTCCAATATCTTTAAATAGAACTTACTTTAATATGATTGTCCCAGCCACCAGTAACAAAAATATATTGATTGTTGGGATGAAACTTGATAGAAAAGACTCTCATTCTGTTGCCTACTTTATCTTTATCTAAAACAAAGCTTCTGTTGCTGTGACCTTCAAACATCTTCACCAACTGAAACAATATTATTTTCAAAGAAGCTATTGCATATGCAATACACAGATTCTCTGCCAAAGCTTTTCATAGCACACTAACCATACTATAGCATGAGCAATGCACTATCAAAGAAATTTTCAGCACCAGAATACAAATGTAGAAATGAAAAGAAGTCAACAAGCTATTAACAATTAACTTTTTTTTCAGATCTCTCTAAATCATGGTTAGTTTCTAACACTGGAAATAAGCTCACTCCTTTTTTTTTTAAAGAAGGAGAACATTTTAATTCAGGAAATTAATTTAAACTTGCATCACATAAATTGCTAGAACATATAAAATGTAGTATTATTATAAATCTCTTAGATACTGTAAACATAATTCTCTACCTCTACACAAACATGGCTTTAGGAAATTCATATCATGCTGAACACAACTAAAAGGAAGATATTTTAAAGGCTTAGGTAATAATAAACAAAGAAATATTGTATTTCACTAGGATATGTTCATCAGCTATGCCTACTTAACATTTTGATAGCAAAAAAATAATTATAAATGGTTCTAAATCCACATTTTTAAATGTTGACTACAAATTTCTTAAGAATAATACTAATAGTAAATTTGTAAAATCTAGATACACTTGAGGATATACTATTAAAAAGTAAGTTATCAATAATAAAACACAATAGCAGAAACATAATCTACTAAAACACATTTCTTGTTACACATAAGATAAAATGTAAGAAATTTGAATACCTAGAATAACACAATAATATGTACAGGACATAATAATTATAATTTTTGAAGAGACCTCTTTAAATTATAAAAAAAGAAGAAAGTAAAATAGTTGCCTAAATCTCAAATTTAGTGTTAGATCCCTGATGTAGTTAGCTACAATCCAGATGTAGTTGGCTAAAACCTAGTTATAAGGCTAAAATTGAAATAGCTAAAACTAAAATGTAGCTTTTTTATGGTTGCACATCTATTTTACCTTATTAGTTTTTGTTTCATACACTCTTATAGCCAAGTCCTTGCCTCCAGTCACAAAGTTGTAGCCATCCAAACTGAAGTCTAAAGAATTGATTTCATTTCCTACTTCTAAGCAAAGAAAAACAATTTTTGTTTAATTAACTATGATACTCATTTTGTTTTTGTTTGTGTCACAAAAAAAAAAAGATACTGAACATATTCTGATCTTTATTCTACAATATAATTTCAATCACTTCATTAAACTATCAAAAACATGCACATTAAACATGGTGCAATTTGCAGGCATTTATTCAGTCACAGTAAATAATGTGTTTTTTATAACTTACAACAGACACATTTATTGTGTGCCATTCACAAATAAAGTTGTCTATTTATACTTCATAACAGGTATATTATTTGTATACTTGTATACAGGTGGCGGTTCACAACTAAGGGTCTGACACTGTGTCCAGACTTAGGATTGTGTTAAAGGGAGAGGAGCCCCCACTGTGTGAGTACTGTAACCCTTATCTCACCATTGAACATATCCTCCTTGATTGTCCCAGATACCAGGATATAAGAGGGAAATATTTTAGAACAGACAACCTCCAAACACTGATTATGTTGACCCTGGGAAAATACTGGCTTTCCT
>JADKLZ010003886.1:3064757-3079235 GCA_021533235.1 Biomphalaria straminea | reverse complement strand
CCCCCCCCCCCCCCCCCCCCCCCCCCCCCCCCCCCCCCCCACAAGAATTACTAACTTGTGCTTTGCAGACTACATAGATTTTCTGGCAGATTTTAAAATAAGATATTTTTAGGGATATATAACATAATGTATATATATTTGTAATATTTTTAAAAATTATACACAATAACACACACACAGATAAAATGAACTTATTGTTTGCCAAATTAGATTGTTTGTAGGACTTGGCAGCACCACAGAACTGACAGCTGAAGGATATCAATTTCTAGTTCGACTCTTTGACAAGTATGATGAGGTCAGTACTCTCTTGCAATAAAAAATATAAATTTTTCTTGAGTGTAGACATTTTCATTAACTTAAAGTCAATTTATTAGAGGCTAAATTTTTAATGAGGCAACAAGAAATTTAGTTAATACCTTTAGAGCAACAGGTATAGTCTAACACAAGACCTAAAGTACTTTTCTTTAGACAAATTATAATCCTTTTCCAACAGGAAGCATAGTGTGGCTCTCTGAGAGAGTAAAGAATATTTTAAGTAAATTATTGTATAATCTAATACAGTCCATCTTAATTCTACCATCCAGATTTTTTTCATTCTAATGGAGTTATTTACTTGTCTACATTAGTACACTACCTAGTCATGATTAAAATCATATAATTTTGTTGTTTGTTATTTTTTAAAAAAGAGACATCTTGAAAGGGTAATGTAAGTCCTTTTTATTAACAAAAATGAATAATTACAGATAAAAAATTAATTTTGGATTGTGAAAATTTAAAATAAAAAAACATTTACAATTAATTTAATTTACAAGAGAATGTTGAAGAGATATTTAGAAAAGATGTTCTGGTTATCATAATTGTCACATATGCAATTCTAAGTTTATCTATGTATTTCATAATTTAGTAAGGACACTTATACAAATATGAAATCTGGGTTTTTAACAGTACTTCACTCCGGTTTAACCCAGGGACTTTCCCTTCGGGAAACCCTGCGGCCATCTTAGAGCCTTGACGTCACGACTCTTGGTGTAATCTGATAGGTTGGTTTGAATAAAGAGACATGTCCAAGGCGGGCAGAAAGCTTGGGTCTAATCAGTCTGGGTTCTGATTCTGTTTGAGTACAGTCGTGTATTTTTGTAGGTCTAATTTTTTGAGAGAAAGTATGTCTTTATTCATTGACAAGTTTTATTAATATTTATTTGTACATAGCTGTACTTATGTTGGATTTAAATAAAAGTTCCTGTATTTTATTATCAAAGCATTACTCAGTTGAATCCTAGATCGTCATTGTCAATATTATTCAAATCATTATAATCCCCAGCATCACAGTATCGTGACATAAATTTTCACCTACTTGTGACAATAATACTTACAATCAATTTTTTTATGTTGATTTGGTTCTAGGATCGAGATGGTTTCTTGTCACCAACAGAAATACAAAATTTGTTTAGTACATGTCCCATCATGCCTTGGGGGCCTGATGTCAACAATACAGTGTGTACTAATGCTGATGGCTGGATATCTCTCAATGGCTATCTTGCTCAATGGACGTAAGTAGATTTCTTTTAAAGAATTTTTTGTATTAGGCTAAATGGATCTAAGAAGATTTCCTTATGATTGTTTGTATTAGGCTAAATGGATCTAAGAAGATTTCTCTTATGATTATTTGTATTAGGCTAAATGAATCTAAGTAGATTTCTCTTAAGATTATTTGTATTAGGGTAAATGAATCTAAGTAGATTTCTCTTTAGGTTATTTGTATTAGGCTAAATGGATTTAAGTAGGAGTTCAAAACCTTAGGATTTATCATTATCATTTTGTTTATTTGTTTTGTTGATATTAGTTTTGAATTTGTAATATGGTCCTTATTCCAGTATAATAGAAGTATTTGTTTTTTTAATTTGTTGAATTCCTTATTTTAACAAAATCAGTTGAAGCTTTTTTTTTTTTTTGCTGTAATGAAGAGAATCACCTATTTAAATTGACTTTAGAAGTATTAAAAAAAGGAATTATAAATAGATATTGTTGTAAAAAAAAATTGAGGATTTTTCTCACTTTACCCTCCAAAGACGGTCAATAAAAATGAAATAAATCTTGTGTGGTGCCCCAATGGTTCAGTAGACTACAGGATAGGTGAAGGTGAGGTGGACCCTCCAAAAAAATACAAGCTGTGGTTATTTATGAGCTTATTATTATTTTTACTAGACTGACAACACTATTGGATGTGAACAGAGCCATAGAGTATTTAGCTTACTTGGGTTTTAATTATCAACAAGAGAGTCAACTAACAGCCATACATGGTATGTCATAACACAACAGAACTAGTCTGTTCACTGAACTATTTAACATCAATTATTGGCAAAAAAGAATTATAAATTCATCAAGCAAAAAAAAAACTTAATACAAAATAATATGTAACATGTTAATTATGCAATTATTATTATAAATTTAAACTCCATATGACATAATTATCAAATTAATTTGATTCTAGTGACAAGAGACAAGAAAATTGACTTAGAAAAACGACAGACTGGTCGTAATGTATTTAGATGTCATGTTATGGGGGCCAAGTCTGTTGGAAAGGTAAGGTGTCATTAGAATTTGTGCTATATCATAAACAGCTAAACAGTGTAGATGTTCAGTGATTGATGTTCAGTTAACCATAATTAGGCTCAAAATTGCCAACATCATGTTGATTTGCAATTGACCATTGTGATAAGGCCAAGATACTATTGATGTGCAATAGACCATTGTGATAGGGCCTAGATAGTGTTGATGTGCAATACACAGTGATAGGTCCTAGATAGTGTTGATGATTCAGATACCATTTTAATTGAGCAAGACCAAAAATAATCTAGCTTATTTTTTTTTTTTTTTTTCATATAAAGATCTGTTCTAAGTACTTGTATTTAATGTGTTTTTCCAGACTGCTTTTCTCCAAGGATTACTGCAAAGAAATTTGCGCTACGTGGCTACATTGAACAGACAGAATTTATCCAATTTTACCATCAACACTGTTCAGGTTTATGGCCAAGATAAATATCTGATGGTAAGCAATTTCATTTTGAAACCTAAACTAACTCACTAAATTAAGATACTTAACAGCTGGAATGAATCAATTGTACATTCATAGCGTGCTGTCATTTATTAAATAGTTTTGTATCATAGTGGTAGTAACATTTGACTAGATCAACACCATTAGTAAAATCAGATAACTAAGAGACACTCCACAACAGAAGACTTAAAAGTAAATTATCAATAATACACAAAACACTGAACCGTAACTTAAAAAAACACAACCTAATGAGATAAAGAAAAATACAAAATAAACACATATTTTTTATTCCATATGTTAGAACAATTTTATCTTCCATTAGCTCGATATATTATATTCTTTTTTTGAAAGAATAACTGTCATTTATAAAGAAATCAAACAATTTTTTATTTATTTAACAATGCAAAGAAATTTCTATTGACACATGAAAAAAAAGTTAAGTATGAAAACCAATGTGTGAAAGACAGAAGTGACAAAAATATAGTGTGAGCTCTTGCCTCTTGGAACATGCTGAAAGAGAAAGTGCTGATTAGCTTTGATAAAAATATGTTTTTCAAGCTTGTCACTATCAGTCCTCAAGCAAGCATCCTGTGTGATTGCTTCAGTTTTAGTATGAATTTATTTTTGTCTTTCCTAGGCATTTTTTATTTGCTAGTAGGGTTAATGAGGCAAATGACAAAAACTTCATGTTTAGGTTTTGTAGAAGTGTTTTTTTTAATAAGCCTGCTTTGAATAGAGCGTAACTAAGAATGTCTAAGTACATCCTGAGTTTCTTTTGTTTCAGCTGCATGAAGTAGACATGGTCATGTGTGAGATGCTTACTCCCACTGAATTAGACTGTGATGTGGCTTGTCTAGTCTATGATGTTACCAACCCTCAGAGTTTTGAGTTCTGTGCCAGAATGTATTTGGTGAGTAAACTGACTATAACAAACCTTTATGGGGCAGATGTAAATTGTTTTAGTTTTTATTATTTTGGCACAAATATATGTTTCTTCTAGAGTGTCATTTGCCCAAATCACCCTAATTGTATTATCAACCACCTTCATCACCACTAAATATTGTCAGGTTTCATATTAAAGCAGTAGACACTGGAAAAACAAATGATATATACAAATATTAAAAGATAATGTTCTAAACAACATGACTCACCCTAAATCAGGACCAATGCTGTTTTTTCAAGTGTCAGTGGTTGTGCACATGTACAGTGAAAACAAATTAAATTAGAGAAATTTTAATGGAAATTAAATCCCTGATGTGTTTTGTAAATTTGTCAGATGCTTTGACTGATCTTGTTGCTCTTCAGAAACATTTTATCGACTGTAAAATACCAACACTTATTGTGGCATCAAAAGCTGAATACCCAGAAGTTCGACAAGACTATGAATTGACCCCTGCCCAGTTTTGTAGCAGGTTTAAACTTCCTCCACCCCAAAGATTTACATGCATTGATAAAGTGAATCATGATGTTTACATCAAGTTGGCAACAATGGCTGCATACCCGTAAGTTTTTCTTTTCTTTCACTGAAATTGTTTTTCTTTTTCTTGAGTTCTGTAGAACAGTCAATGCTTGTTAAGTACACTACCAGTATCCACTTAAATGTCTTCATATAGGATGAATGGAGAGACTTTAGTCTATGCAGATAACATTAGAGGTTTTCCATTTATGAAATTCATATACAATGGCTTTTCTTCTTTTTCCTAAATCAGTATAACCCTCCCTCTTACTTTTTTTTAGTTAGACCTTTACTGTGAACAACTTAAATTTCTATTAAATCAACACTTTTTGTTTACACACAGAATTCTATTTTATGTTATAATAGATATTTAGAGTTTCAATATATTTTCTTGTTCACTGCGTTGTGTTTTACTTTTATATAAGCTTTTAATTAACAAGTACTTAGTTTAGTAATTACATCCTATCAGAATAACCTGCAAAAGTTAACTTTTAATCTTTTTTTTTTTTTTCAAAGCTCACTATTCCTGGCCTATCCATATTGTTGAAAGACATGCATCTTGCATTACTAATTATTGATTTAACATAGTAAAATAAAACATTTTTCATAATTTTATCAACAGTTTTTATCTATTTAATTCTATTATTGAGGCGATGAAATTTCCTCATCTAGATTGTGAAATAATTTAAATTATGAATTTTTTATGGTTTGAATGTGTGCTTACTGGCAGCCTACATGATGTCATACCAGGAAGTTAATGGTAACATTTCCTTTTCTACTGAAGAGCTCTATCAGTGAAGAATGTAATGTGTAGTAAGAGTGATCTGTCTATTTCAGTAACCTGAAGCGCCTGGTCCATATGCTGCTGGTTCACCAACGCCCTCTGTGGTTGGAAGAAAGACTAAGGTTCTTTTCTTATTTTACTTTGAAACCAACCTCTCTGTGTCTTTGCACTCTTGCTTGAAGTTGTATTAACAAAAACATGGCTAATCAACTGTTAACTAGATACCCTTTGTTTTGTCTTTTTTTTTTTTTCTTGATGTCATGCAAATACCAAAATCAAGATTTATTTTGGTTGAAAATTATGTTTGTCATCTTTTTAATTGGTTTGTAGCTCATTTATTGAATGTTAATTTAGTTTTGGTGTAGTACAGTGTACCAGTTATAAATAGCTCACATTCCCAGAGATTGTTTTATTTATAGTATACATTTCATTTGGTGCAGTTTTTTGTGTTCATTTTGTCATATTTGGCACATATAGCTTTTTGAATACCTTTTCTGTGAGAATTATTGGAACATTTTACAAAGTTGTCAGCAGTTGTTTTTATATCACTGTCTTTTGTTATACCAGTAACTCGCATGTTTTGATTTTGTTAGCTTGTGCATTTTTCTTATTGTTTATAAATCTAAGCTTGTTATCATTTTTGAAGTATTGCATCATTAGGTATAGTCCTTTAGTTTGAATCCAAAGTATAGGTGTTGCATCATTAGGGACATTGGGTCTAGTTATTTAATTTAAAACCAAAGAATCCTTGGTTACATTTACATTTAATCCAAAACATAGTTATTGGAACAATCATCATTTAGAAAACAAAGTATATTTATTTAATCAATTTAAAGCCATTGTATATGGCTTTTTATTCTTTATCTGCAACAATAACAATTTAAACTAAAGCTATATATAGAGCCTCAGGTAGTTAATATAAATGAATAGCAATAGATATACAAATTTTAAGCGTTAGAAGTAAAAACTACTGCAGACTGTATAGCATGAACAGGTGTTTCTCTGTCCTATTTCTCCATTTTAAACTACGGTCATGTGTCTGGCTTATCTTTAGTTAAATTGGAATTATCTGAGCAATTAATTTGGTTACATTGTAAATAATTAACTTCACCCAACCATAAAAGAACATCTAAATCTAACCCCATACTTACCTATTTATTTGTAATATTAGATCTAATAATTGATATAAAAAGAAGGTATATTACTAAAACTGCTACTTTTGAAATTCAATAGTCAATGCTCCTTACTAAGGGTTGAAGCTAATTTAAAGAGCTAATATGAATTTATTTTAGTTTTTTTTTATATTTTGTTGTTTGCATCTGTTACAGACACATCAAAGGACTATTTCAATCAAGTCCCAATACATATCTTCAAGTTGGCATTGGGTTAGCTGTTGCAGCTGCATTGGGCTTTGCTATTTATAAATTTGTACACACATCGTCAACGCCACGTAGATGAGCCAAATTCAGTCGGTGATGTTGTTAGCCTGGAGACTTCCTGTCTTCCTTATTAGCATTGGACAAAGAATATAGTACTCAATTATCTCATAAGACATAAGGTGGCACTTTGAGTCCCATCACAGTAGGTTGACTAGTTCAACTTTTTTTTTTATATCTGGACTTGTTTATCACAATTATTTCAAGTAGAATACTCTTTAAATGCACTAGTTCTCACATACCACTCCCAAATTCATTTTATTTATTGAATGTGGTACTGTCCACTATCTACTTGAATATCTGTGCTATCGTTTTCATCTAATTCTGCAAGGAGAGACTAGTTTCTGACATGATAGCACTGAGTTTATTATTTAAGTACCCATATTTCAATCTATGTTGTTCTTTTCTAGGCCAGTGCAGTAGTAGCAGTTCAATTAATTTGCACAGATTCATATTTATTAATATTCCAGTCAGTGGTGTGTTGATTAAATCTATGCAGGCTAGTAATTATTCACTTGTATTGAAGAGAACTTAGCTCAATAAATGTACTTCATTGGCCCAATAGAAAGACTACATTTGTTGGTATACATGCGACAGTAGAAAATGGTGACCCCTAACACTACTATATTGTAGGTTATGTAGATTATGAGGTTACCATGAGAAAATAGGAAGTAGTCACTTAGTACTAATACTACCATTTTGTAAGTAGTTCAATTGCTAAATAACTAATACAAAGTAATAAGAATAAAACATTGTACATTACAAAATTTTTATTTTCTATCATGTCATTGGAGATCCACCAGTCTGGCTTATTATTTGACTTTTAATAAAAATTTGTAAAAAAATCTGAAATCTGATTTTATGTTGTTTAAACAAATAAATTTGCAATCTAGTAATCCCAAGTGTTATTAAGGCGATTGTACAATCTAGAAACATGTTATAAGATACCAGGAATAGAAGACAAATAAGCTTGTTCTTTTGCAAGTCAACACTTTAATTGGAAAGTCCTCAATGTGATGAGATGATGGTTTTTTGTGATATTGTAACACATGACTTGCTATCAATAAGTCATCCTTTGATGTACAGTCTGGAGGGAGCATCCAAAGAAAAGCTGGCTGAATAATGCAACTTCTCATCCTAAGAACTGTTGCAAATCTGGAAAAATGGAAGGATTTGGTTACTCACAGCACCCTTACAGCAAAAGTCAAGGGACAGATGAGACTCATTATAAATATTTTCATTACAGTAAATAGTTTTGAATAAACACCCAGCTTGATTAAATAACATAAAAAAAAATACTTATTAAAAGGGTCTCCTCACATTATTGATTGATTGAAACTCTAATAAATTACTACCCCCATCCCCCCCAAAAAAAAAATTGCTTTGCAAGTGCCTAAGATCAATACACTATCTACATTTCATCATTGTACAAATTGATCTTTGGAGTTTCCTCCCTTCAACTGTCTTAATTATAGTCATCACTGTCACACCATAATGCTTTTGAATAAAATAAAATTATTGTAGACATTTGAATGGTTATGAGCTGTCATTGAAAACTAGATGGTAAGGTTTAGGATGGACATAACCAGAGAGTGGAAGGTCATTTCAGTGGCTTCACTCTGGAACATCTTCAAAATGCTTTTCTAAAAATAATTATTCTCTATTTGATTGTATGGTGCCATTGACTTCATCAAATGGTCGACTTTATAATTCATTGTCTACAGTATAATATGATTCTGTTCTACATTAATAGTACAGATAAATGTAGTACAACTACTACTAATAAGGATAGACTATTTTAGGCATTTATTGCTGAAAGTCACTTTACAGGTGATTTAGTTATGGCAGAAAAAAATGAGGTCTAGTAGTGCAATCTGAAATTGTTCTCACAACACAATTTCTATCTTAATTTATTATCATTAAAATAACTCAAAAAAAAAAAAAAAAAGTATATGTTGTTATTAGCTAATGGAATAAGAAAGCCTTCAACATGTCCACACAACACACTACGCATTGGAACAATTTTGTATAGTAACACAAAGAAAATTTTTTTAAATTATATGGGTTACAGAAATGGAAATCTCATAGGAGTAAGTGAAAACATTTCAAAATAATTTAGAATTACTAAAAGAGTAACCTTATTGAGGATAAATCTTTGTTTCTGAATTTCATATTTAGGTACGGTACAGGTAATTAATAATTTAACTTGAAGTTAAACAAGCTACTTAATCTAAAACCAATCAAAGTGGGAATGATTTCTCTTCGGGATCACTCAAATCAACATAAAAAGATGCGAGTAACATAAAAAAAGAACAATCAAGTTTGAATATAATAATAATAAAAAAAAAAGATAAGTAAAATGGCAAAAAAAAAAACTTTGTTATACAAAAAAATTTTTTGCTAGCTCAAAAAATGTTTCATTCCATATGCTAAAAACACAAAAGAACTACTCTTCATGTTCAATTTAAACCAAAAAAAAAGGGTTAAACTATATTAGAAATGAAAACCAATGACATAGTACCGGTAATGTTTCAATCTCTAAACATGAAAGAACAGATTTTTCACATTGACTTCAACCCCTCCCACCAATCAGTTTAACACATTTATAGGACTAATAATCTCTTGACAAATAACATCAGTATATTTTAAGATAACAACATTCTAAAATAATCTACTGCTTAACATTTTCAAAAATGAAATGTCTATGAATGAATTTTTCAGTAAATTATAATGCAGTGTACAAGAATTGTCCACATATCACAAATTATTGAATATTTAAACAAAAGGCACAAGTGCAGACCCCCATTTAGTCCTCAGCTTTTCTCCAACATATTGATTAATCATTATGTTAAAACAGAGGTAACTATTACACTGGTACACACAAATAGGCAAAATTAACATAAACAGCAAAATATTTACAATTAGCATGTAAGTTAAAAATAGTCAAAAAAGTTCTACAAATAAAATGCACATTATCTCTATTGAGAAATCAAACTATGATCAATTATTTGCTACGTCCTAGTGCTAGAGATAAAAAGATGCCAAGACAGTAATAAAATAACTAGAAATGTACTACATTGTCATTTAAGAGGTCAAGATGTTTCAATATAAACCAAGAAATGTAATTAACAAAACAATCATTAAACAAGCATTCTACCCACTGTGAAGTACATTCAAACATATTTTTATTAATATGTACGCATCATTATTTATAAGTGTAAAGTTAAGTATATCACAGAAGAACATGGAAAAATAAATTATTTTACGTTGAATCCGTTTTAATAACTGTAAATATTAAAGCAAAAGTTACTTGTATTCAAACAACTACCATGGAATGTTGCAGTAGTGAGCCATTGGGAAATTACAAACTTGAACTCTTCAAGAAAAATTTGATCATGAAAAAAGTAGTTGATATAACACTTGCCTTATTATGGTTAGAAAACTAATTTCCTAATTAGTATTTTGTTCTAAGCTAGATTTTCAAAGGGTCGTGAAAATGCCCCCATCAATGTAATTATTTATTCTTCTCTTCTTGTGCTACTGATATAAAGGAATTTCCAGAGTGTGACAAATAAAAAAACAATGAATGTAATATAATAAGTCGTAAATATCTGATGTGTATAGGTTTATAAGGAATAAAACAGTAGAAGAAACTAATCTGATTAATATTTACATTTAAGACTACTAAGCTTGAAAAGAATGAAAACAATATTTTGTTCATCACACTTAATTCCCACATGATGACAACGTTTTATTCTAATTGGGTATCTTATTTTAGGATGCATTTTCCATTACAGGTATCATAATTTGTACAATTTTATGTTAAATTAAAAATTAGCAAAAATAAAATTAGCATCCATCAAGATACCTAACCTATTATCTTGTCATAAGTTTTAAAAATGTTACAAAACTATTTGTAAGGTACAAGCAGCAGTTTATTGGCACATTATTCCAAAGAAATATGTTATATGGCAAGTAAAATTCCTTGGTCCCACCCATTACATTTAGAGCACCAGGAGTTGAGACCAAAACCAAAGTTCACTTTATGTGAGCATTATATATGCAGTACATGTTAAAATTGACAAAGTGGAGCTCATATAAAAGTAATATGTGTATAAAAAATCTAATGGCTGAGATTATACAACAATATTATAACAATGTATGTAACTGGAATTCATGCAATAGCATTTAATAATATTTAAACTTTTAACACAGTGGAACTTTAATAATAACTCACCCTTCAGATTAACCTCAGCAAAATGTGATGTTATAAACATTTTATTCTGAGCTTTTCAGGGAGCTGTTTTAAGCAATAATCTAACTTTGTTACAAAGTATGAATAGACATTAATTTAAACTACTTTATTTATCCAAAGAAGCTTTTTTTATGTACATGTATTTATATACAGCTGACATGTTGCATAAACCATCACGTACCATATATTTATATTTTCAGAAACCAAAAAACTGTAAATACAAATGTATAATAAAACAAAATGTATTATTTCACACCCTACAAATCATAAAAAGACAAAACCGCTTAAAGAATGGTCCATAAAATTTCTAAAAAGAACTATAATTCATGACTGATATCAACTGATATGACTATTCTGATTTGCTTTAGGTGATAGAATGGTATCATGAAGGGTACCATTCTTACATTCACTGTGTGTTGAATCTTTGCTGTTCAGATGAGACAGACTGACAACCTGCTTGAGACTGGATCGAGATTTACTTTCAGCGTAGCGTGCCCAGATGTAAGCAATGCCACCAATTAAGTTCATACTTATTCCAATGTAAGTGGCCCAGTTGTGAGACACGCCGCCAAATGTAAACAGACCAATCAATGTCTGGGCCAAGGCTTTCAGGCCACCCACCACACTGGTGGTAAGTGCACTGGTCAAACTAGTGCAAAGGAACAAAGAGTAGTTCAGTAGCATGCCCACACTGATGGACAGTAGAAACATAAAGATAAAAAATGGCTCTGTGAGATGAGGATATTCCAAGATGGCCACCAGCTCTCCATTGACAACAGCAGCCAGCAAGAGCAAGGGTAAGGTATTGAAGCTATTTAACTGTAAAGTTTCAGTAACAGATAAATGTTGTTCTGAGTACTTCTGGACTAGTAATAAATACAAAGCTTGCATAAAGTTACTCCCTATTCCACAAATATATGCAGTCAAATTGAAGCCAAGGTCACCAAAACCTGTTTAAATGATAATCAATCATTATTTTTTTTATCAACACAAGGTTTTCTAAATAATAAAAAATAATAATAATACAGATATGTGACTTGATGTAACTATAGGGAACCAAAAAGAGTCAAAAACATTTTGGGATATCTACATCTTGTGAAAGTGAGTCTCAAGAGCTTTAAATTTTTTTTTTTTTCATCCAAACATTTCTTTCAGGGGAAGATGTATCCTTTTCATCTAAAAGATCCTTTAGAATATCTACAGTATTTTAGAAAATTTTCTAACTTTAAAAAATAATTATGTAATAACCACCAAACCATTTATGATAAACAGAATATATAGACTATTAGCAATCAAAACTAAGAAAAATCAACATTGAAAAATTCTTGACCACAATATTTTCACTGACTTAAAGAAATGTATGTATTTCATCTTCTTTTTCAATTATTGGAAGCTATTTTCTTTTTTAATACAATAACCAAGGATTATGCATAAGGTATCTAATATTTCTTTTTAAAATTGTTTCTTTTCATAGAAATCTTATTTTCTATTGATTTTTTCTTCTCATACATATTTGTCATGTGTGGGTATAAAACGTATTTAATCCCAAAAAAGTAAACCAAATCTTCCCAACTCAGCAAGACATCATATAACTTTGTTTTGAAGACCTGATCCATTGAAGAAGAAAATATGTAAAAGAACACTAAAATTGATATTTAAAATTAGTATTGAGTTTACTTTACACTTATTTTTGAAATTTTAAGAATGTTAAAGAGAGCATATTTAGAAAGCACAAATTTTATCTTCAAATCTTTCAGTCTTATTTTTTTTACTTCAAGTTTCCATAATCGAAAAAAAAAAAGATATGTAGATAATAAATTATTAAAACTTATCTTTTTTTTTTTACAAAATGTACTTACCAGCAATGACACAACCCACAGTCAGTACTACAACTGAATACATCGTAACTTTGCTTGGCAAGCCAGTTTTTAGTATAATTAATGAAAGTAACATAGTTGATAAGGGTACACATCGTTTTAAAACACCATACATTGCTATATTCATGTGAGACAATGCTGTCAGTGCCAGAACAGAATTGGTTCCATAGAAGAATGCTGGAGCTGCAAAAGACATTCCACGTTTCAATGTGTAGGCTGGTAGATTAATAAATTGGAAGAAACACAAAATTTCTAAAGTTGCTATGGTAAATATCATTTGTGCCACCATGATAGACACAGGAAAATCAAACTCTAAGGTATCCATCACAATTTTTGTAACAAAGGCTGAAGACACTGAGCATATTCCATAGAACACAGCCGCTATTGTCCCTTTGACAGCAGTACTTGTGCTCCTAATCTCATTCAAATCTATTTCTACAATGACTTGTTTGTCCTTACTCATTGTTGATTCCTTTTGGTTCTTAAGATTGATGTTTCAAAACTGAAAACAAAATAAAGAAATATTGAGGGTACTTCTAAATAGAGAGATAAAGGTAATCTCAAAGCTTTGAAAACCAAATTATTTAAGTTTTAAAACTATTAGTTAATACAATCAAATCTAATAAAATAAGATAATATGATAAATTCTTAGAAGCTCAATTTTTTAGAATTTGGCAAGATTTTGAAAAAAACAAAACAACAAAAAATCATAATATTAGTAAGTGAAAGGTTATATCTGCTTTGGGGTATATTTCTATACTTGGACTTTACTGCAACATAATAAAAAAAGAAAAATCCTGCTCACACTGAGGTAAAATAGCTACAGTTTGTTTTGAAATATTTTGGTACTCTTATTGCTCTTTGTTTCAAATTAAGAGTCAGAATCTAGATCAGTCCAAAGTTTATAAAGATGTTGCTATAGTTGTTCTTATTTTCTGATACTAAGAAGAGCTAATAAAATTACTATTTTTTTTTACATTTTTACTTATAAACTAGACTAATTACTCCTTAATGTGCTAATTACTCCCAATCATTCACATAACACCTAGTCACCTATTAAAAAAAACACATTTTGGTAAACACTGTTTAGAGTAGAGTGTACATCTAGATCTAGAATAATAATTACATTCTATATAATGATCTTATATAGGATATTAATAGGTTGTGACACTACCGCTTAGTGTATACCTCACTCTCCTAGCTGCCAGCTCACCTGGCATGATCACCTGCAGTAGGCATGCCCATGGTCTCTGGTTTCAAATTAGCAGCCAGCCTGCATTTTTTTCTTTCATTCATAAATTACATATATTCTAGATAGGCCTAAATCGATCTAGGTCATGTTTATTAATTGAAAAAATAAAAGATTTATTAATCCCAATAATATTTCTAATTACGATTTTTCCATAATCAGGGAAGAAGAAAGAGTTAAATTCATTATTATTCATTGACACCTCCTTTTTTTAAATTTTCTTTAACAGCTAACAGCATGAATGTGATTGAAATTTTTTTTTATAGATGAGTGGAAGCTTATTTTGATATGCTCATCAGACTACGATCAAACGGACTCATAATATAGCCCTTATCCTTTATGTGGGTGTGAGTTGCCGGGGGAGGT